>PVKE010046550.1:0-12220 GCA_004027555.1 Craseonycteris thonglongyai | reverse complement strand
CAGGAAGCTTTGTGTTGTAAAATACTGCCCTTTGAACATGTTATGAAAATAGTCACAAAGATAATCAACTCTATTCTAGCAGCTCCATTGCAACACCGACTTTTCAAGGCCCTGTTAGAAGATACTGAAGATAAAGAACACGATCTCATCCTGCATACTGAAGTACGTTGGCTCAGTAAAGGTAAAGTTCTTACAAGATTTGTGAACTTAATTGAAGAAATAAAAACATTGATACATGATAAAAATGAAAATTAGGATGAACTAACAGACTCTTGCTGGCTGGTGGATTTGGGATTTCTTGCTGACACCATGGAAAAATTAGATTCTTTCCATTTGGAGTTGCAGGGAAAAGACAAAAATAGAGCTGAAATGATAAGCTCTGTAAACGCATTTAAAGCAAAATTGACTTTGTTGATTTCACATCTGCATATCAAGTCTCTCGTGCACTTCCCATATATGAGGAAAATGCTAGGTAACAATGAATTAAACGTGTCATTATTTATTGAGACCCTGCAAGTGCTTCAAAAACAGTTTGAAGAGAGATTTCTGCAGTTTACAAATATCGAGCCAATTGTCTCCTTCTGTATCAATCCTTTTACTTGCCCAATAAATGTAATAGAACTAGCTGCATGTATTGTAGACCTTGTTCAGGGGAAAGCAGAACTAGAGTTAGAAATTTTGAACCTTAAGAACGATATTTTGCTAAAATCCTTAATATCAGAGGACTAATGGAACATAGTCAACAAAGAAAGGTTCCCATTTTTTAAAAAAGTGGCATATAAAATCAAATCGTTTTTCAGGTCTACCTATTTATGCGAATCTTTGTTTTCAAACATGAATTTAATAAAATCACGATATAGATCTCGACTTACTGATGAGCATCTTAATAATTGTTTGCTAACAGGGTTGTCATCATACTCTCCTAATTATGAGGCACTGGCCAATGAAATGCAATGCCAAAGATCACACTGAGAGATTGTTTTTTTTTATGTTTTCTTTTATGTTTTTTTAAATGATTTTATTATACGTGTGTTTTTTATTTACTTTGTATTACATTTTGTATATATGTTTCTTTGTGTGTATATAATTTATACAATAAATTTATTATTTTAAAATTATTTTTGTTTATTATTTTTTATTCTTGTTCAATAATAGATATCCTTAGAAATAGCTGGTGCCCCCGCCCTACTGATATTTTAGAATGCGCCCTAAGGTATAAAAAGGTTGGGAACCCCTGATATAGCTAATAAATTACTGCCAGAAAATCTTGGCAGGTTTAGGACCCACGGTTATGACCCAACAAGAAGCTGGGTTCTGAGAGAGCAATGCTTTGGGTTAAAACCTGCAATTAATATTCCTTATTCCCAGACTGTCTTTTTTAAAGCCCAATAGAGTTGTAAATTACTTGCTTTCTTTCCCTTAGATCTTCCTACTGACATGTACACATACTATATGTCCACTCCATTTAATCACTAAGACCCTAGGACATCAGATTATGGTCAACATCAAAATAAGTTCTGGGAACAAAGCTTCAGGTTTGTTAACAGAGTTTCAGTCAGCTTCAGAATAATATCTTGGCCTCAGTTGTGTTCTAATTCTGAACTCTTGAAAGTGGAATGGTCTAGGACTGTATCCCCTGGAAACCAAACTGAGCAATACTGTGACTGATACCAGGACCTGAAGCCATAATCTACCTGCCTTAGTTCCAATCAATCAGTAGGGTCCACAACCCCAACTACCTAGTAACAGTGATTGTTGATTCTTTCATAGTATGTCCCCTGCCTCCTGTGGAAGAATGCAAAAATTTGTCTTTAAACCCCCCAACCAGACTGAGAATGTTAAGGCAGGTTTCTACCATCAAAAACTGCCTTAACAGTTTCTGAGGGTAGAAACCTGCCTTCTCAGGTCACCAGTGTTCTGACAATTAATGTTTATTCTATAACCCAACACTTGTGTCAGTCTGTTGGCTGAACAATGCAGGCAGCACGAGCCCAGACTTGTTTGCCTTCTGGTAAGAAACCTGTTAAAACTAATAAACAATTTCAGTAAGGTTGCAGAATACAAAATCCACATACAGAAATCAATTGTGTTTCTATATACTAACAATGAATTATCTGAAAAAGAAATTAAGAAAACTACCTTTTACATGGGCATCAGAAAGAATGAAATATTAGCAATAAATTTAACCAAGAAGGTGGAAGATCTGTATACTGAAATCTATAACACATTGATGGGATGGCTCAGTGGGTTGAGTGCTCATTTTGCAACCCTGGGGTCCAAGGATGGAGTCCCAATCCCTGCCACAGCCTGTGCAGACTCATATGCTGAACTGTGGTGTGCTTCCCATGTGTGTGTCAAGTTGGAAGGACGGGGGAGGGAAGGGGGCAGTTCAGTTCCTGCCAGTGAGCTTCCATGTTGGGGGCTCTGGTTCAGCCCCTGGCTCATGGGAGCATGCCTCCCATGTGGGAGGCTCCCAGCCCAGTTCTCGCCCTGCGTGGCTCCATGCCCACCTGTGTGGAACAAAATTATGTCAAAAAAACTAATGATGTATAACTATGGAGATTGCTCTGTGCCCTCCCTCCTTTCTCTCTCTCTCTGTCTCTCTCTGTCTCTCTCTGTCTCTATGTCTCTGTCAAAAACAATAAAATAAACCCTAAAAAAAAAAAAAGAAAAAAATTAAAAAGACAGATAAATGAAAAGATATCACAACTTCATGGATTCAAAGGATTAACATCGTTAAAATGTGCATAATACCCAGAGCAATCTACAGATTCAGTGCAGATCTTATTGAAACATGGCATTGTGTGCAAAAATAGAATAAACAAGCCTAAAATTTGTGTCTTATAGAACCTCATAAGACCCTGAATAGCTAAAGCAGTCCTGAGAGAATACAGAAATTCTAAATCATTATTTTATACATTTTACCATTGTATTTTTCAGTTTATTCAGAATATTTTTTTGTAAGCAAATGTTGCTTCCAATAAAGTAATACCAGCATTATTTTCCCTGTGGTTATGGCTATTTAACCTATTTTCCAGCCAGTATTTCACAGAATAGGCTCTAGTAAACCTGTAAAATAGCATTGTTTTTTCTTATGTAGAGCAGTGCTAGCATAAAATTCAATGTGTCCGATTGGTATCCATGCCTTTTGGGTTGATGAGAACATAATATGTATCTTAATGCTGAAACAATGGTCTCCAAAGACGCAATACTGGTTTTCATTTAAAATTGTGAGAAACATGTACAGTGTGTTATTGATGTCTAGAATTTGTCCATTGGGTAGTAATAGCATCCCAATGATGACTATGATACATTTCAGAAGGCAAGCAGAAGGCTTTGGTCCTGTTCTCTGCTCTCAAAGAATGTATTTTCTCTATCAGAAAACACCTCACAGGGGACAATTCAGAGAGACAATAATAGGCTTGCTGCTTGAAAAGATGTTCTGATCAGATCATCATCAGATCAGAGTGACCAAAAGTTCTATGTGTGGCTTACAGTTGTTTTTGTTTTTTCCCTTGCACTAAACACATATGATTATGTATACACTAGTCTTGGAAATTCTGCCTCTTTTTCAATCCAGAAATATGAAAATGCTCATTTCTTAATACCATTCAATCTCTTATATGAGGGCTGTTTGTAAAGTATACAGTCATATAATAGGAAAAATGGAAGCATTTATGGCTGTATTTTTTCTGAACAGTACTCATAAAAGGTTTTCCTCACATGTTTCCATATGTATATAATGTACTGCCTTTAAATTTTTAATGTGAGAGTGTATATTTTAAATAGTGCTTTATGTAATTTTTTTGGCCAAATTTTTATCTTGGATGTTTGAAGTTTTCCATATTGATCTGGCTTAAAAAAACAGATGGTCACTTCCTAGTTACCAAAGAGGGAACAAGTGTTTTCTATTTAGGTAGATAAGATGAACAATTTTAATTGTCTGATAAGGTAAGCAGTGCCCATCCTTAACCCTCTTGTATTTGTAGATGTGTAGGTTTTGTGACCTGATTTAAGTGAGATCTAAATATCTGAGTTGATCATATTCGGTGGATAAATGCTTACATTTGTGCTTTACTCTGCACTTCCAGATAGACCAAGTAAGAGGACCAAAATAGAACATAGAGGTCCTCTCCCCTAGGATTTGCCTACCTACCCTCTTAGATAACTTATTTTTTTCTGGAGCTTTAAAAAAAAGTGCCTGCTTTTTAAGTACTTATTTTTATTTAAAGAGATGTATTATAAGGACAGTTGGATATTGAGGCACCGTCCCTAGGCATGTGATACCTTAGCTGGGTTGGGGGGTCCTTAGAAACTGGATTTTCAGCCTTATAAGGTCAGACACTCAATCCCATCATTAAACACAGACTTGATCTGACATAGGGGAACTGATTTGATCTAATGAAACTCATGAGAGAATCATGATAAGCCAAAAGGTGAGTTAATTAATTCATAATTAGAAATATATCAGCCAAGAGGAAGGAAATACAGCTGGTCAGCACATTTCCTCCCAGAAAGCAAACTTACAAAAATGCAAAGGCAAAAACGTAGCTTAGTAGATATAGAACCAGTGGAAAGAGAGCTGGATAATATTCGTGGACAGTTTAATCTGGTTCCTCTGGCTTCATATTCTCTTTATCTGATAGGCTTTTGTCTAGACAAAGAACTATGATTCTTCTTTTCACAGGGCAGGGTCCCTTCTGGGCTGAAGTGACACCCACTCAAGCTTGCAATTTGGATCATCTTTAAGTTACTGAGGTTACAATATACATGAATGACTAGTTTCTTTATATTAACATTATGTTCAGAGCATCTTGTGAATGTAACTTGATTTTAAAGGGAGACTAAGAGAAACTTCATTTCGCCAACAATATATTTATTATCATCTCTAAGGATGAGTTACCATTTAGGTCCCATATTCTGTAAGGCAGGGGTCTCCAACCCCCAGGTCATGGACAGCTACCAGTCTGTGGTCCATATGGAACCCAGTGGTCCAGCAGGAGGTGAGCAGCAGGCAAGTGAGCAGAGCGAGGGAAACTCCAACTGTATTTTAGATTATAGCCAGTATAGCCTCTCCCCATCGCTTGCTTACCTTTTTTTCCAGGTAAAAATCATCAGCAACAACAGCACAAGCCTGGCTGTCTGTGTGTACTGTGTCTGCCTCACCTGGCAGCAGCATTCTTTAATGTGAGGGCCTATGGTTTTGATAATTGAAGGTAAAAATGATGATTGTAAAAGCACAGAATATTATATTAATAGCAAAACTCTAAACACTTTGCTATAATCCTTTTTTTTTTTTTGTTTTTTGTTTTTTGACAGAGAGAGAGAAAGACAAGAGACAGAGAGAAGGGGGAGGGCCCAGCGCAGTCTCCATAGTTGTATGTCCATCACAAGTTTTCTACATAGTTTCATTCCACACAGGTAGGGGCAGAGCTGCACTGCCCGGGAACTAGACCAGGGTCTCACCCTGTGAGAACCAAAATAGGAGCACGCCCCAGTTCTTTTCTTTTATTTTTTTCATTGGTTTTACTTTGCTATAATCCTTGATTGTATTGTTTAGCACAAACCAGTACCATCCTTGGTATAATAGGAAAGCCCTGTAAAGAAAATCAAAGACTTCCTGATTAGCTAGCAAGTCCTAGATAGATCCATGGAGGCGGTGTGTAGATGTGGCTTTTCTGGACACTTATTAGCACAATATCTGGCACAAAGTAAATGCCCTATAAATGACTGTTCGGTGAATAAGTAAACAATTGAATGAATTGAGTAAATGAGTGAATGAATGAATGGCTTGCTGCTGTATTATTGCAGGGAATAAAACATCAGGCGGCTCTTTTACTGGAGCACCATTGGCTCTGCCTGGGAGACTCAGGTAGGCTAGAGGCTTTGAACCAATATTAGTTTTGGGGTTATCAGAACAGAAAATGATAAAAGCTTAATTGGGTGAAATATCAGAGACAGTTGGGAACAGAAGCCAAAGGCAGTTGGCACCAGAGGCATAGAAACTTTCTGGGAGAACACAGGAGGTTAGATGCGGGGCCACAAAATAGAACTCTGAAAAATAGTGTCTTGCATACATGAGACCTCTTTTAAAAGGCAGTGATTAGTTTTTATACTTCTGAAGGCTTTCCCTGGATCTGCCATTGAGCAGGTAAAATCGTGAAGCAAGTGCTACCTCATAATTTTATATTTGGTTCATCATTTGAAAAAGAGCTTTCCTGATATTTTTCATTGTTGTTCTTACTTTAGCAAATCTATTCTATCACACTGACAATGTATCTAAAATTCCACATTGGAAGATTCAATCTCATTCAAAGCAATGCTGTAGCAATTAAGATCACTGAGATGAACAGGATCATAAGAATTGCTCTATCCTGGAAGGAGGTTGACATTTATTCTCCTACTCATCTGGCAAAGCAGCTCAAACCCAGTAGAAGCTAATTCTTGAATGCACAGTACAATGGCAATGTTCAAAGGTTAATTAGTTCCAGCTATTTAAACCTTCAAATTTCTGAGCACTATTGTAAGAAATCCAACTGTTTTCTTTTTGAAATCCAACTGTTTTACGCAAGGATACTTTTTTTTTTAAAATGATCATTAATTTGGTTTGCAAGTACTTTTATTTATGCCCTCGTATTTTTTATTTGAGCCTAATTAACTATCCAAATATTTTTTAAGTATAGCTTCCCTACTTTCATAGCGATGCTCTGACCTTTTAATCTGGTTCTTTACAAACTAATATTTGTTTTCTTGCTGGATGAAATGTTGACTTAGTATTAAAATCTACTTTTACCTGAATCTTTTGTACAGTTTTTAAAAAAGATTTATTTTATTGTTTGAGAGAAGGTGAAAGAGAGCAAGAGAGAGAGACAGAGAGATATGAAGAGGGCCCAGAGTGGTCTCCATAGTTGTACATCATTCGTTGTGACATAGTCCTCATTTCACACAGGTGGATGTGGAGCTATGTGGGGTAGGAATTGAGCCGGGGCCTCCCACATGGGAGGTGAGAACCTTCACCACCATTGCGTCACAGGTCAGCATATGGGGTTCCACAGTCTGGGGCTGGGATTCGATCCCCGGACCTCATGGTTTCAAGGCAAGTGCTCAACATGCTGAGCTATTCCGGCATCCCACAGTTTGTTTATATATGTTCCTGCTGCTAAACATAACTCCCACTCTCTCCCTCTCTCTTTTTTTTTCCTTTCAATTTTCTGGAATTTCCCAAGTTTCAGCACTTTAATATTGATTTGTTTTTAACAGACAGGTTTTTCTTAGAGCAATTTAGGTTCACAGCAAAATTGAGTAGAAAGTGCAGAGAATTCTTGTATATTCTCTGACTCCCCACAGGCGCCGACTCTTCCACTATCAACACCCCCCAGTAGAGTGGTACAATTTTTATATGGTAATTGATAAAACTACATTGACACATTATTATTACCTAAAGTCCAGAGAACATTAGGGTTCAAGCTTGGTGTATGTTCTATATGTTTTGAAAAATGTAATGGCCATTCACCACTATAGTATCATACAGAGTAATTTCACTGCCCAAAAATCCTCTGTGCTCTCTATTCATTGATCCCTCTCCTCTCCAGGCAACTCTGGGCAGCCACTGAGCTTTTTACTATCTCCATAGTTTTGCCTTTTCCAGAATGTCATATAGTTAGAATCACACAGTTTGTAGTCCTTTCAGATTGTCTTCTTCCACTTAGCAATATGCATTTAAGTTTCCTCCATGTCTATGTACGACTTGATAGCTCATTTCTTTTTAACACTGGATAATATTCAATTGCCTGGATGTACCACAATTTATTTATCCATTCACCCAGTGAAAGACTTCCTGGTTGCTTCCAAGTTTAGGCAGTTATGAATAAAGCTGCTATAAACATCCCTCATTAGGTTTTCATATGGACATAAATTTTCACCTCATTTCATGTAAATACCAAAGAGTATGACTGCTGGATCTTATAAGATGTTTAGCATGTTTACTTTTTAAAGAAACTACCAAACTAAATCGTTTGCTCTACATCATTGTCAGCATTTGCCGTTGTGTTTTGTATTTTGGCCATTCTAAGACATGTATAGTAGTAACCCATTGTTGTTTTAATTTGTAATTGCCTAATGACGTAAGATGTTAATTATCCTTTCATATACTTATTTTCCATCTGTGTATCTTTGATGAGGTGTCTTTTCAGGTCTTTTGCCCATTTCTTAATTATGTTCTTCTTATTGCTAAATTTTAAAACTTCTTGGTATGTTTTGGATAATAGTCCTTTACCAGGTATGTCTTTTGCAAATATTTTCTCCCAGTCTGTGGCTTGTCTTCTCAATTTCTTGACAGGATAACTGCTTTTTTTTTTTCTTTAACCTTTGAGATTGTCTCTATATATTTCTGTCTTCTTGCAACTTGACTACTTGCTTTACTTAACTACTGCCTTGTCTGACATTGTTCACCGGCATGAGCTGCGTCTTTCAACAAGATCCATGTGTCCAACTTCGACATGTTTATCTGCTTCTGTTTTCAGCAGGTCTGGGAGCTCGGTCTCACTTCTCAGCACGCTTACCTCCCAGACAGCTTTCCCAGCCTTGTTGCAGCACCGTGTCCAGTCCTAGGCCTGGGAGCTGATTCATGCATGTAAAGAAAATTCAAGGAAATGTGTGAACTCTTTCTAATACCTGTGCACACAATTACCCTTCCTCAACCTGGCACCAGTGCTCAGATATAGATAAACAGAAATTTTATGGCTCTTTGTGCTCCTTTCAAAAGTTGATAATATTTGGTGCATATCACAGGGTGTATGAAACAGATATGTAAATTATGAAGCGTGAAATTAATACGACCACCCTGGAATTCGTCTTTCAATTTAAAATGAATTTTATTAGCATTCGCACTGACACTACCTCTGTACTCTGCCTAGTTCCCTCAGGGAGCCACAAACCTAAAATTTGTTTTATAATTCCATGTCTTTAAAAAACAAAAAACAATTTTACTATAGATGTAGGAGGGCTGTCAGGAAAGTATCCAGCCATGTAATATGAAAAATAGAGACATTTATGGCTGGAAATTTTCCAGACAACGCTCATATAGTTCTAACAATATATAATTTAGGTGTGATTGTTCTGAGTGTTTTAAAACTTGTAACATACCTTGTAGTCTTTGGCAACTTGCTTTGTTTTTCTTAACCTGTTCACTAAGATTCATCAAAGTCCCATGTGGGTATAGAACAAGGCTTTGGATGTCTTTCCAGAAGTTACTCCTCATTCCTACCTGTTTTTTTTCCACATTACAATCCAGAGCACTCATGCTGTTGCCCATTCAGATTGTATTCTTTTTGAACAAAGATGTTTTAATAAATACCTTTGACATAAAAATTGTATAGATTTAAGATGTACCACTTGATGTTTTAATATAGTTAAAATTAATATTTTTAAAAGAATCACAAGCAGGCTAAATAACTTATCATCTTTAAATAGTTGTCATTGTATATGTGCATGTGTGTGTATGTTGAAAAAAATTAAGATCTATGTTCTGAGCAAATTTCAAATACACAATACAGTGCTATTAACGATAGTCAGCATGCTGTATGTTAGATCTCCAGAAGTCATTCGCCCTGCATAACTGAAACTTTGTACCATTTGACCAATATGTCCTCATTTTGGCTCCCCTACCTGGCAACCACCCTTCTACTCTCTGCTCTATGACTTTGATTATTTTAGATTCCACATATAAGTGGCATAATGTCCTATTGCTATGTCTAGTGTATATCACTTAGCATAACGTCCTCCAGTTTCATCCAGGAGGGTACAAATGGCAGGATTTCCTTTTTTTTCTTCTGTAGGTTGACTATTATTCCATTATAAATACAGAGGATGCTCCAAAAAATGTATACACATTTTAAGAAAGGAAAAAACTGTATTATAATTGTAATACTCAATATATACCAATAACAAAAAATGAATACAAGTCACATTTGACTTCTGCAATTAAAAGTGATCAAATAGTAATCAAAGTGATTACTATTAGTATTTACATAGTATATAGATAACGTCTTTTAAAATCAGAATACTTTTTTTTTATTTTTTCTTTTGGCACCCCTAGTATATACACCACATTTTCTTCATTCACCCATCTATCCATCCATTGATGAAAATTTGTTTCCATATTTTGATTATTTTGAAGAATGTTGCAGTGGATATTGGAGTACAGATATCTCTTTGAGATACAGATTTCATATTCTTTGGATAGATAGCCAAAAGTGAGATTGCGGGATTATATAGTAGTTCTATTTCTAAATTTTGAGCAATCTCCACACAGTTATCCATAGTGGCTGTGCCAATTTATGTTTGCTCCAAAAGTATACATGAGTTCATTCTCCATATCCTCACCAATGCTTGTTATCTTTTGACTTTTTAAACATTTATTTTTATTGTTTTTGACAGACAGAGAGAGAGAGAGAGAGAGAGAGAGAGAGAGAGAGAGAGATACAGAGACAGAGAGAAGGGGGAGGGCCCAGAACAGTCTCCATAGCTGCACATCATTGGTTTTTCCACATAGTTTCATTCCACAGGTGGGTGTGGGGCCATACAGGGTAGAAACTGGGCTGGTGTCTCACTCCAGTGAGAATCAAACTGGGAGCACTCCCCAGTTCAGCACATGGGCTGGGTCCAGGACTCAACCCCAGGTCCCCGGGGCTGCAAAATGAGCACCCAACCCATTGCACCATCCTGCGTGCCCGCCCCCCCTGCCCCCCAATCTTTTGACTTTTTGATAATAGCCATTCTAGTGCAAAACTCTTATTCTGAAGTGTATTTATCTGATAATTTCTCAAAGTATTACTCGTTTTGGTGGGTTTAGTGGGATCAAAATCATGAGCTGAAGGATTATAAACTCCTATATAGGAAGTATGGGTACCAATAGGTACAAATAAACATAGAGATTGATTTGGGGAAGTGGCAGTCTTTCCAGCAATTTTGAAATTACAAGAAAGCAATTTTTGTTTTCAGCCAGAAAGAAGTTCAGTCTCTCTGTATCATAAGGAAATTAATTTTTAAATGTCAGTTCTTGACACACTAATGTAGTTTACTCGTTGGCTAGCTAAAAACTAAACAGAAATGAAAGGAATTCTTGTGACAGATTAAATTATGAATAAATGGTCTAGTTCCATGTACAAGCAGAAATATACTCTGTGAATTGTATTCAATTAGGTTTAATTCTACTCTATTTTATATTAGACTGTCTTGGTAGAACTAAAATATGTGTATATAGTAGATATTTTCAATTTTTCTAGAGTTGGTATATCTACTGGGTAACATAATTTCATGCATATTAACTTGTTTGAACTAAATAATCATTGGTAATTTAGCAACCAATGTTATTTGTTTCCATTCCTGTTGCCTTTATGATTGTTACCTTAAACATTTCTCTTTTCTCATCAACACACTAACATTCAAAGTGAACATATGCCTTTGTGAGTAAACATAAATTCATTTCTCAAAATGTTTGAGCTAAAGCTAAATATAATCTTGCTTTTCTACCATCAGATGTTTGACATCTGCGCTGATTTTACTCTAACAAACTGCATATTTCTTAGAAATTTTCCACTTAAGAAAGTGCTACATTTGAGAAAACTTAAAATTTCAAGTGTTTCAGAGACTAAAACAGCTTACCATATGCCAGGTTTCTATTTTTGACCACTTATTCTATTCTCTTTCAGCTCTTCTTTTTAGGTATATTTGTTTCTGTCAATATTAATACTCTAAATCCACTTCAAAAATTACATCCATTTTTATTTCAATCTTCTGTAACAGGTAGTACTTTTTCAGTAATCAGTTTTGACAATCCCCCAAATTAGCTAACTAATTAGTGTACAAAACGAGTAAATAAAGTAGTCAGCATACTTTCTAATACCAAATATTCTGTTTCTGTTGGGTATTACTGTTAGCTATGAAGCACATGATCAAATTAAAAGAAAAAAAAGAGCAACACATTTAATCTGAAAAGTTTCTTCAGTATTTCTTAAACTAAATATACTCTTCTTTTCCTTCTTTTTTAACTGAACTTACCTACTTTTTCAGCTCAATTAGTAGTCGATCATCTTTCATGGGTTAAAGTTCAAGACTTGTTTCTTCATTCACCTCCTAAATACACTCCACGATTCTCAAACTTACGTGTGAATATATACTTTTTAAATCTAGGCTATATATATTTTTGACATTTTGATAT
>PVKE010046549.1:0-12222 GCA_004027555.1 Craseonycteris thonglongyai | reverse complement strand
AAAGCCGGGACGGCTCAGCGGGTTGAGCGCTCGCTTTGAGGCCATGAGGACCGAGGATCGAATCCCGGCTCCGGCCCAGGCAGGACCCACGTGCTGAACTGGGGAGTTCCCACAGTTCGGTTCTCTGACTGTCTCTGTCTCTGTCTCTCTCTCTATCTGTCAAAAAGTAAAGTGGAAATAAATATGCACTGAAGACAAAAAGATAATTTCTCTCTATAAATGTGAAAAGATAAAAAACAAAACAAAACAAAAAAAAAACAAACATATGTGATCTCATTTAATCTTCACAACAACCAAGTGAAGTGAATAATATTATTATCCAAATTTTTCATAAGAGAAATAACCTTAGAGTTATTTTCTGAGGCTACATGACTGGTAAGAGGCAGACCTGTAGGTTTGAAGGTCGGAGCCCAGGCTGTCATGAACACTTGGCTATCTGGCACTCTGCTGACATAGAATAGACAATATGGAAAACACAGAGAAGAAAGGAAAGGAAATACTGTTACTACCCAAACATTTCTACTATTGAACATAGTGGTGTATTTATTTCCAGTCTTCTTGTTCTATATTGTTTTTAAAAAATTTTTTTCATTCTTTATTTTTTTTTTAATTGTTAAATTTATTGGGGTGACATTGGTTGGTAAAAATTATATAGGTTCTGGGAAAGCTGGGATGGCTCAGCTGGTTGAGCACTCACTTTGAAGCCCTGGGGACCGAGGATCGAATCCCAGCCCCCTGCCCCAGCCCATGTGGACCCACATGCTGAACTGAACTTTCAGTTCTGGCCGGGACCTATGTGGGAGGCTCCCGGCCCAGTTCCTGCCCTGCGCAGCCCTGTGCCCACCTGTGGAGTGAAACTATATGGAAAACTAATGTCAACTATGGAGACTGCTCTGGGCCCTCCCCCTTCTCTCTGTCTCTCTCTGTCTCTGTTTCTCTTTGTCAGAAATCAATAAAATAAATCTTAAAAAAAAAAAATTATATAGGTTCCAAGTGTACAATTCTACATTACATCATCTATGTATTGCATATAAAGCATAAATATCATATTATGTACCCATTTTAATGTATCATTGTCTGCTGAATATTGTAGCAAGTAATTTTTCATGTTCCTAGAAAACTTTTGTAAATGACATTTAAAAGTATGTAAGACTTTATTTTTTTATTTTTTTGACAGAGAGAGAGAGACAGACAGAGAGAGATAGAGAGAAGGGGGAGGGCCCAGAGCAGTCTCCATAGTTGTATGTCATTAGTTTTCTATATAGTTTCACCCCACAGGTGGGCACAGGGCTGCACAGGGCTGCACAGGGCAGGAACCAGGCCAGGGGCCTCCCATATGAGCCCTGGCAAGAACTGAACTGGGGGCACACCCCAGTTCAGCATATGGGTCTGCCTGAGCTGGGGCCAGGACTCAATCCTCAGACCCCGGGGCTGCAAAGCAAGTGCTCAACTCACTGAGCCATCCCGGCATCCCCTGTAATACTTTATCAAGTGGTGTGCTATAATTTTATTAATCATTTCGTGTTTCACATTTGGATACTTTCTAAATTTTTTACTGTTAGAAATGATTCAGCACCTATCCTTTTTTTTGGTGGAGAATTCCCTCCTATATTTTAGATTTAGGGGGGATAGATTTCTAGTAATTCAAATACTGGATCAGTGTGTTTGGACATTTGTGGGTAAACTCTTATTGAATTGCTTTCCAAAAAATGTTTTAAGACAAAAGTATATAGGGAAGACCCATTTCACTAACCTGAATTAGCATAAAAGTAGTATCTTTGATTCCATATGAATTTCTTTGATGAAAAAATTAATGTCAATTAGTAATGAAAAGTAGTAAAATTGAACATTTTTGTATTTAACTTCTTTTGTGAATAACCTGTTTGTCTTTCGCCCAATTATCTCTTGGGGTCTCATGTTTCTTATATTGTATGAACTCTTTGTGCATTAATTACATTAATGCTGGTGCTATTACTTATGAATAATTTATCCGAGTCATTGTTCTTTTTATTTCAGCTGTATTTTATATGAAACCTTAAAATTTATACAATAAATTCTATAACTTCCATTATCTCATCTTTTTTTTTCCATTTGGTTCTTTATGGAATGAGTTTAAAATCAAAACAAAAATCTTTTTGGTCCACCTAAATCTATTTTGAAGTATGCTGTGATATAAGGATATAAATGGATGTTTTTCTCCAGTGGCTAAAAGCTGTATTTACACCCTTCACTTACTAACCTTTCGTTCTCTGCCTTTCTTTGTTATATATTAGGTTCCTGTATGTGATGGGCTTGCTCTTGGGCTGTCTGCTCTGCTTCACTGCTCTCTCCCTTCTAGTCTTCCCTTTGAGTGGTGATGTTTGACATTAATTTATTTTTCTATCTGCCCTGTATACTTTTTTTTTTTTAAGATTTATTTTATTGATTTTTGACAGAGAGAAACAGAGACAGAGAGACAGAGAGAAGGGGGAGGGCCCAGAGCAGTCTCCATAGTTGACAGCATCAGTTTTCCATATAGTTTCACTCCACAGGTGGGCACAGGGCTGCGCAGGGCAGGAACTGGGCCAGGAACCTCCCACATAGGTCCCAGCAAGAACTGAACTGGGGGTACACCCCAGTTCAGCACGTGGGTCCGCATGGGCCAGGGCCGGGATTCGATCCTTGGTCCTTGGGGCTTCAAAGTGAGCACTTTACCCGCTGAGCCATCCCAGCTTTCCCTGTATATTTCTTATAGATGTGAAAAATGTGTTTGATATTACCCAAATAAGCCTTCCTTTTGTATGGTGCTGGGCTGAATTGTCTAAGGGGAGAGCATGAGTATGCTTGTTCTGTTGAGTACATGCTTATTTCCTCAGAATAACCACTGGCATTTTAAGATTTTAATTTTTTACCCCAAATACATTTTCCTTTCTTTCTCTTTTTTCTTTTCTCTACTCCTCCTCCACTCTATTCATTAGTATAAATTTGGGTAGATCCAGTGGTGCAATTTGAAAGAAAAGGAAAAGACTGAACAGTTTGCTTAATCCTCTGTACTTTTCTTGACAATATATTAAAGCCTTTAAAATTTTGGAACAACAATATTGCATTTGCACCCATTATCACTTGGAGATTTAAAAGGCAATAATTATTCCCTAAAGCTCCCAAAGTCCTTTGAACTGTACCTACTTACATTAATAGAAACTGGATAAATTAGTAGATAAGTGCAGTGCTACAAATTCTGATTTTATGTAACGTTGACATTTGATACTTGTTAAGTAGGTATTTATAGGAATTTGCTTTTCTTATAGTGAGTTTGATAAATAAATTATAATAGTACCTCCAAATAAGTTAATTATGTGTAAATTATGACCAACTGTCAGGCTTTATATGTTGGGGTGATTCCTTACATTGACCTCTTCTCCTAAAAGGAAAATGTAGTTGTAAGTGAAGAGCAATTTTGTCTTATTTCTTGCTTCATTACAAAGACTCAGATAGGTACATCAAGTACAATAATTTATTCTGTGCTATCTTTTAATTAGTATATGCACATTAATTCCTTGGAAAAGTGTCCCCCCAGATTGAATTTTATTTCTGTTTTTTTTTTTTTTTTTCAGGACTGTTCCTTTCAGGCAATAGAAAACTTTTTTAGTGTTTTGACACATACAACACATGCTGCGTAGGGTGGTACATTAAATAGTGTATTACATTTTAAGTTTTTCTTACATTACCTCCCAAGAGTTCATGGTCAATCTTTTATAGCTGTCAAGAATATTTAGAGAGAGGACAGGAAGGAGACTGAGGTTCATAGCATCTGCTGTGTCAGTTCCACTGAGCACTTATGCAGATGGTGGTGCCTGCCCACTTCAGGGATCAAGAGAAAATTGATCCTTACCTTTGATTCTGTGGTCAGGTGCTGTCTGAAGACCTTTCTCTGAATTTTTGAGAATGTTTAAGGGATGAGGCTTACCCTTCCATTCCCCTCGCCCTCTGGAATCCTCTGTTTGTGTGCACTGTGTCTTGTTTCTCTATGTTAGCCTAGGTGAACATTCATCTTCTCTCTTTATTCTCACTGCCCTCCTCTCACACTTTTTATTAGGTGTGATTTTCATATGAGGTCTGACAATTAAGTTTGTGAACTTGTCCTAGAAAAAGTGCTACATACCTCACTGCTGAATATCACTATGGTCACCTCCAAAGTATTCCCCATTGCCTAGTTCACCCTACAAAGCAATTTGGAACTTTTTCTGGAATGGTCATCAGAGCCATCATTATACTACACTTGATGTCCTGAATGTTCTCAAAATATCTTCCTTTCAATATTTTCTTTGGGTAAAGAAAAAAGTCACTGGGGGCCAGATCTGGTGAGTAGGGAGAGTGTTCGAATACAGTTATTTATTTACTGGCTAAAAACTCCCGCACAGACAGTGCTGTGTGAGCTGGTGATACATTGTCGTGATGCAAGAGCCATGAGTTGCTGGCGAAAAGTTCAGGTTGTTTTCATCTAACCTTTTCACACAGCCTTTTCAGCTCTTTTAAATAGTAAAATGGATTGACTGTTTGCCCAGTTGCTACTAATTTATAATGAACAATCCTTCTGATATCAAAAACGGTTAGCAACATCGTATTAACTCGATTTGAATTGATGGAAGTTTTTGGTTGTGGAGAATTGGCAGACTTTCATTGTGCACTTTGATGCTTTGTTTCAGGGTTGTATTGGTACACCCATCTTTCATCACCAGTGATAACATGGCTCAAAACATTGTCTTGTGTTTCCAAAAGGTCTTGGCAAACTTTGACTCTCCTTTGCTTTTGTTCATTGGTGAGTTCCTTCAGAACCATTTTTTTTTAAAAAGATGTATTTATTGTTTTTGACAGAGAGAGCGAGAGTGAGAGAGATACAGAGTCAAAGACAGAGAGAAGGGTGAGGGCCCAGAACAGTCTCCATAGTTGCACATCATCGGTTTCATTCCACATAGTTTCATTCCACAGGTGGGCGAGGGGCTGCACACGGCAGGAACTGGGCCAGGGTCTTGCCCGGTGAAAACTGAACTGGGGGCACTCCCCAGTTCAGCATGTGGATCCACACGGGCCGGGGCCGGGACTCGATCCTCGGTCCCTGGGACTGCAAAGTGAGCGCTCAACCCACTGAGCCATCCCGGCCTCCCCTAGAACCATTTTTGCACACACCTTTCTCATGCCAAGATTTTCAGTGAAGATATTCCTAACTGTTATTCTATTGATGTTTACTTGGTCTGCTATGCTTCTTACAGTCAGCCAATGATTTTAACGCACAATTTGATAAATTTTTTGCAATGTTTTTGTTAGTTCTGCTATTACAGGCTTTCTGACCTCTCTTCATCAGTGAACTTTCTCTTCCCGCAAAAAACCATTTAATCAATTTGTATACTGCCATTTTCTTCATGGAATTATCCCCATCAACTTGGATTAACATGTCCCTGATTTCACTTCCACTATTGGCAAGTTTAACAAGAAATTTAATATTTGTTCATTACTCTAATTCAAACTCTGACATTCTATAGATGGCACACAAAAACACACAACAATAATGAACACCACTCAGCAAGACACCACCATACATTGACATGAACACAGCTGTGAGACACTGATATACCAAGGTTATGAAACCTTGCCATATTGTTTGTACAGTGCTGTCAATGTAAGCACATGGTGGCAAGTTCGGAAAAATTCATTGCTAGACCTCATAGATGCTACTGATGCTCTGAAAGTTGAGGAAATGTTGACATACATTCTCCATGAATTCTCTCTTCTATTTCTTCTTTTGCTTGCCTTCTAAAGCCTCTCACTATTTCTTCTCAAGCAAAACATGCTACCGAGTCTCCCCTCCAATCCTAATGACATATATCTTGTACTTTGGGTTTGTTGAGCTTCTTGGACATGTTGGTTTATAGTTTTCATCAAATTTGGAGATTTTTCAGCCATTATTTCTTTTTTTTTAATACTTATTTATTTATTTTTATTGTTTTTTGACAGACAGAGAGAGAGATACAGAGACAGAGACAGAGAGAGAACTGAACTGGGGGCGCTCCCAGTTCAGCATATGGTTCCGCAGGGGCCGGGGCTGGGATTCGATCCCTGGTCCCCGGCACTGCAAAGTGAGCGCTTAACCCAGTGAGCCATCCCGGCTTCCCCCAGCCATTATTTCTTGATTACAACCTGTCCTCTTTTAACTAGTGCTATCCAAGGTATTTTTTTTTTTTATTGTGGCAAATACCATGAGCACAAGAGCCAAACCAAGTCAAACAAACCATGCATTTATGTTTAAGGCCCCTGCTCATGTCACAACCACTGACACTGTATTGACCAAAGCAAATCATATGATCAAGTCCAACTCAGTGAGATTGGGAGTCTACTCCACTTACCCTGAGATGGAGAGGAAAATAAATACTGGCTGAACAATTATGCAAGCTTCATAATCTTTTGTTCTTGTGTGATTCTCTTTTGGCGCTGGGAAACAGTGTTTCCTAGACAGTGAATCAACTTTAGAGTCAGACCTGGATTCAAACTCTAGTTTTGCCTTGTATGACTTTAGGGAAGTTACCTAACCTTTCTGAGCTATGTTCCCTCAGTTGTAAAAGTGGGATTGATAACATTTACCTCAGATAGTTGAATGGTGCAGGAATATTTGGAAATGAGATATGGCAATTTTCAGTTCTCAGAAGCTTTCATGTAGGGATGGGTTGTTCTAGTTGGATTATTGCTGTGTTGGTAAGGAATTTTAACTGTTGGGGCTTTCCAGAGATGGTATCTTTATGGGATACAGTCCTAATCCTAAGGAGCTGCTCCTTAGGTTATGAAAGTCCTGTGGGCCCATAGTGAGGGGTCTATTTAGTGGTTTGGGGACTCCTTCTAAGGAAGGAAAAAGGCTTTTGACCTCGTGGGCTCAAAACAGACCATATATCTTTTATTTTGTTTCTTTCTTTCTGTTTTATCCTTAAAAAATAATCTGAGCTGAAATAGTGAAATTTTCAATGATGGCTTGGCATCAGGAAAAAAAAAAAGGGAAATAATTTCAGCATTGATGCCACTAGTTCAAGACCTGGACTCATTGGTGAATCTGACTGTGGACTTATTTCACATGGCCTGCGGTGTCAGACTTTTCAAAATTGGAAGTTCAGGGCACTCCAGTGGTAAGAAGCACACCCAGGCTGATAGCCATAGTCCGAGCTCTGAGCTCCCATTTCAAGCCAGAGCATCATACTTTATATGGGGGTAGGACGGCGTTGGTGGCAGTGGTGGAGACAAACTGCAGATGGAAATTTTAACTCTAGTTGGGTTTCATATATACAATCAATTGAGCCAGTAGCTCAGAACACAATCCTAGTTTACTTGGAGCCCCCCTCCCCCCACACAGTTGTGTCAGGCATCACTAATCAATCCATCAGTGCCACTTCCCACTGAGCCTGTTGGGCTACAAGGATGAAATTGAGTGCCGCTCCACACTCACCTCAATGGTTAGTTAGGGCTGTGGGGCTGGGTCAAACCAAGCAGGTGTTCAATGACCTCTCAACAGCAAAACATCTGTGTTCATAATTTAGCACAAGTAAATGGGAATTTTCTCATTATGATAACTACTAATTCTACCACTTTCAGTCCTTTTATGGAAATAATATATCCCCTCTCACCAGATGCATATTATAAATTTAGGTCTCTGAGAATTTTAATCACCTCATAGTTTATTACTATTTTTAAAATGTTATACTGTTTTCTGAAAATAGAAGTGTGTGCTGCTTTTTTTCATGAAAATATTGCATTTTGATGCTTGTGTTTAGCTCTCTCTGATGCTTACAACTGAAAAGAGGGTTAATGCTCAGGCAGACAACAAAA
The DNA here is from genome assembly GCA_004027555.1 of Craseonycteris thonglongyai. Taxonomy (NCBI): domain Eukaryota; kingdom Metazoa; phylum Chordata; class Mammalia; order Chiroptera; family Craseonycteridae; genus Craseonycteris; species Craseonycteris thonglongyai. The sequence goes on along the minus strand of PVKE010046549.1, from coordinate 4,377 downwards.
TCTCTACCCATCTGGTCCTGGGCGAAGGAGAAAGGGCCACAGATAGACAGATTGCAGTAGGACCTGGGGATGGTCTGGGATTCAGGGTTGCTGAGGGGATTTTATTTCTGAACTGCCCTCTCCCAGGGCTACATTAAATTGTCTTTGGACCAGTGCCACATCTAGCTGCTTTTATAACTGCCTTCACCCTCCTGTCCTTGGAATAACATTGTTTCAAATATTTGGGGAAGCCTTGCCTGGCTGTGGCACAAAGATCTAAAAGGAAATGACTTCCTACTTTAAGGCATGTCATGGTTAATGTCTGGAATACCTAGGGCATAGCCATGTGCTGAGATGGTAGGAGTCTGTTACATACACTCAGAAGAGCTTCTTACAATACATGGCCTGTCACTTATGAGGCAGGAAACGATGTTTAATAATTGTTTTGTTTTGTTTTTAGTTAGGAAAAAGAAAAACAGGGAAGGATACATATTTTATACCTCAGAGAGTAGGGTTGGGGTGGGCGAGTAGGAAGGGGACATCAAATATATGGTGGTGGAAAGAGGACTGACTCTGGGTGGTGAGAACATAATGCAATACATAGACAATGTAACGTAGAATTGTACACCTGGAACCTATGTTGTAACCAGGAGCCAGCCTGGCTGAATGGAATCCCTGAGTTCGAGTGGTGGAAATTGAAGACCGACACACTTGCCGGCCAACTGCCCTCAGTAGGACAGCCCCAAATAGCTTTATTCAATCACTTATATAGCCAAGATTCATATCATTACAAGGAGCAAGGAAAGACAAAGACGGAGTTTTTCAACTACATCATAAACTACTCATTAACTGAAGTACAGTGCAAGCAGTTCGTTATCAGGAACATGCAGGCCCTCTCCCATGCATTCCTTTCATCTCACAGCCTGTGATCTAACACCTTCATGCGAAGCTGCACACACATACCTTTCTATGTCCAATCACCCAGCTACCCCCCCGAGGGAGATGAAAGGGGGGCCGAGGCCCTGCCATCAAGGCCCTGGGTAGGACTTCCTCGAGAGGTCAAAGGGACCGAGGCCCTGCCATCGAGGCCCCCGAAAACCTCTCAGTTCAGGCAAACAACCAGCTCCCATTATGTAATTTTTACCAACCAGTATCATCCCAATAAGTTTAACAATAAAAAAAATTTACTAGAAACACTGGATCCTGCGATAAGTGTTACGGAGGCTACAAAGAATGAAAGGACATTGTATTCATGCTCAAGACAATTACAGTCCACTGGCAAAGTTGACCTGTGCCAACATAAACAGCAATCCTGACCCCACAGGAGAGCTGTAGACTGTAGCCTGGACAGCAGGGTGGCCATGGACAAAACTGAATGGGGAGCTGTGTTATAACGAGCTGCCTACTGAAAACAAAGCACTGTGTTTGTGAAGGATTGATTTAAGTCAGACTGAAGTGAAGGTAGCACATATAGTTAATTCATCACTGGCTGATGTGTCTTTGTATTCTTTGGAGCTGGAGTTTGAAGGAACAGGGAACCAGGAATTTCATATACTGCTAGCTTATTTACTGGCATGACCAGAGAGTATGTCCTGGCAGCAAAGGACTGAGAACAGTGGATAGCACATTCCACGGGAACTGAGAAAGAGCAAGCGGCATATCACTGTTTCCAGGGTGGCTGGGTCAAGCTTGATGGTGAGTCAGAATGGTGCCTTGAATAAAGGGTGGGGCTAGGTGAGTGCTGTGGAGGGCTAGGAGGTCCCTGATAGGGAGGACAGTGGGAAAACAAGGGATCTAGAGGGCTGCAAGGGAAGTGCTCTGATCATATTCACGATGACAGAGTATTAGAGGGAGTGTTATGGGGCCTTGAACGCTGAACTCAAGTATCAACTCAGGGTGCGGGGCCCTGTTCACCAGTGTATCCTAACATTAGCAGTGACCACCAACCACATCTTGGGTGCTGAACAAGTATGTGCTAAATGAATAGATTAAGGAACTGGACTCTGACAACTGGACTTTGTCCTTCAGGTGAGACCCAGAATATTTGACAGTGGTATTCTGTGACAGGTAGGTGCTCAGGGCTCTTCCTCTGACACACAAAACATCTGAGCTGGGTCTTATTTCATTTGTTAAATTATGGTAGTTAGTCAGAGAAATCAATACTGGGTGCCAATGAAAAAGAGTTTAATGTGACATCTTTCTGAGCTGATGTCAGCCTTCTGTGAGCCTTCAGGTTGTTACCTTAGTGTGTGGGGCATGTCAGGGGTCAGTGTAGGAGGGGCCATTGAGTTAGAGCAGGGGTCCCCAGCCCCTGGGCCACTGACTAATACTGGTCCGTGGGCTATTAGAAACTGGGCCACACAGCAGGAGGTGGGCAGATGAGGAAGCTTCATCTGTTTTTACAGCTGCTCCCCATTGCTTGTATTACCACCTAAGCTCCACCTCTTGTCAGATCCGTGCTGGCATTAGATTCTCTGAGCCCTATTATAAACTGTGAATGCATCTACAACCTATCCTCCACCCCACCCCAGCCATGGAAAAGTTTTTGTCCATGAAACCAGTCCCTTGTGCCAAGGAGGCTGGGGACCACTGGGTTAGATGATTTTTTAGGCCACCCAGATGTCTCCATGAAGAACTATATCCTGCTTCTGGGCACAGCAGGCCTTGTCTGGCTGACACTATGAGGGATGAGATTTGTAAAGCTTTGTTATTGTTTTGTCTCCTCCCTGGGTGAGCCTGGAGAATTTCAAATTCACAGAGTTCTCTAAACTCTGGGGTTTCCTGTGCCTCATCTCCCTCTGCTACTGTTTCCAGTGGGGCCGTCTCCCTGGGCTGCAGCTGTCTGATATCCCAGCTAAGTCCCTTAGAATTGACCCTGATAAAAATGGAGTTTAACCCTCTTGTACTGCCTATGGAGTAATTTGAAATAAAGCTTCTACATTCTAAATTATGCTTTTTAGTGCCCTATGGGTTTCTTGTTTACTAGCTGGTTTTATTTTTGTTTGTTTGTTTGTTTAAAGCAAAGCTAGTTTAATGGATAGTTTTGGGTTGTTCTGTTTCCCAATCCCCAGCATAGGAGTCTGTAGCTGCCTAATTACAATGACTAAACCAGTGTGGTGATAAATCTAGTTATTACTTGAACAGGAGAGCATGTCTCAGGTCTCTGCTGCCCCTTTCATACACTCTCTTGTCCCTGGATCAAGAGCCAGCTGTATTTCCCTGAAAATTTTTCCTTGGATACTGACCTGTGTTCACTCCCCATTAAGATATTACTGACAAGCCTGTGGAAATAGAAAGTCTTGACTGATTTGAAACTTTTAAAGAGAGAAGAACCCTGCTACTTCACACCTGCATGCCAAAATGAGCAGCTGGAAGTCAGTCTTGCTTTCACAGGGGTCAGAAAGGCCCAAGGGCTTAAGGTTTGCATTTGGCAGGAGCCTGTGATATTTTTGGAGTCCCATAATGGAGCTGGGTATACATCACATTTCACCTCTTGGGCTGCTGATGGCTGCAAAGCTATGATGGCCATCCATCTCTGTCAGGGTTTGCCACTCACTTCTTTACAAACACAACTATTAATATTCCCTCCCTTGACTGGCCAACTTCTGGAGAGCCAGAGCTCTGGTGCCTCTTTAGTTCCACCCTGCCTTTCTCTGCTACATTTTCAGTCAGAAACATTGACTCTGGTCTGCTCTTGTCTGTTTTGGTGGCTTAGGATCAGCCCTTTGCCCAGGTGAACCAATCTCCTGGGGTGACTCATAGACCTGATGGTGGTCTCTCATTCTTTGTGGCTGTGTGATCTCAGGTGTCTGTGGACTATTATGTAGACAGACCAGCTTAGTAAGGGATCTCATCAGCAGCTGTGGGAGGGGCTACAGGGGCCCTCTAAACCATCCAACTCTTTCTCAGGGCAACTAGTTAGGGTGGCTGAGTTGGTATGGTCACACCAACTGGGTTTGATGCTCTGCTCTGCCACTCATTGACAGTGTGACCTTGGACAACTCTCTCTGCCTTGTTTTATGCAGCTGTAAAGCGGAGACAAGAATAGAATTTACCTGCAGAATTGTTGTGAAGAAAAATGAGAAAATGTCTAGAAAGACCCAAATCTAAGGTGAGGAACATAGGAAGGACCCACCAAAAGTATATGTCACTAGAGAATAGGGACTCAGCCTACTTTAATGGTACTGGTAACATTATTGTGTTCCCTGAGCAGGCTGTGTACAGTCTGTGAAACAGAGTTGTTTTCCTTTTAAATAAATTTTTTACTGGAATGGCATTTTTAAAACTAGAGAATACATCTGCTAAATTCTTGTCTGCACAACTATACTTAGAAACACCCCAAAAGCAGGCATTCCCTTGTAGCCCTCCACAATTTCTTTTTTTTTTTTTTTTTTTTTT
>PVKE010046548.1:0-12223 GCA_004027555.1 Craseonycteris thonglongyai | reverse complement strand
CCTCAATACAAATCTAACACCGCAGAAAGTGCTGTCACATCATGGTGAAGAATAGGGGTCGTGGTGGTGGGTACAATAGCTCTGTCACGGTAAGTTGTGTCCCTTGGGCAAATGACCTGCTATCTGAGTCGTCTTGTGTCTGCTACAAGAGGATGACCTGGTGAGTGAACTTGGGAGGATCAGCTGAGATAATACTTGTGTGTGTGTGTGGGGGGGGGGGGGGCAAAAAATGTATACGCATTTTAGGCAATGTTATCTATGCATTACTTTTTGAAATTGAATTGAAATACAGTAGCAATGGGTAGTATGATGTTCACTGAAAAGATGGTATTAACCAAATGAATGCTAGCGTCACCATGCGACAGGCAGGACAGTCCAAGAAAATGGTAGAAGCACAGTTGTTGTTTGAGGAGCACAAGACCAATTGGAGGTGGTATTTGAAATTAGAGAACGCTGTGGAAGTACAATGACAATGGAGGCGTGTGTATGCAACAGAACCTCCAACACATCTAACAATTGCACGCATTCATGATAAGTTTGAGATGCCTGGTAAACTGAAATGGCATGTGCAGCGACATAAGCAGACACTTGGGTCAACGTGGCTCAAGCAGCAGGTCGCCGTCATCAGAAGTGTCTGGACACTGATGGTCACCACTTTGAGCACCTCTTGTCATTGCGGAAGTCAAATGCGACCTATATTCATCTTTTGTTATCAGTATATATTAAGTATTATAATTTTAATACATATTTTTCCTTTCTTAAAATATGTACACGTTTTTGGGGGCACCCTCTCTATAAGCAAAGCCCTCCGTACTGTGCCCAAAATAAAATACCCAATAAAGGAAGGTCTTCGGGGAGTTTCTCTGCTCTCCATAGTTTTAGGCAATTAAATTCTTCCACCACATTGAGCTTCTGACCCAACTAGCCAAACAAGGAGAAATAAGACAAGGTCAACATCGTAAGTGGATGTGGTTAACTCCAAGTCATGAGTGGTCTGAGTCTTTACACATTTGTAGGAGACTCTCTTCCTTCAATACTCAGAATTGTAAACCCATCCTTCTGCTCCGCCTTCCTGCCACTCCCACGCCTCTTGGAGGGAGGGTCACTAAACTTCCCGACACCCCTGAAAAGGATATATTTGTAGTGCTTGGCCCTCCGGAACTCCTCGATGACATTGCGTGCATATCTGACCATGTCGCAGATGGCTTCTGCCTTTGGGGGGTCATTGAGCTTCCGGATTTCCACTTTGGCCTTATCCTGAGGGAAAGGGCCACAAGGTGTTACCTCCTAGGGGAACCATACCCAAAGAGTCTATTCTCTCATGCACAGGTACAGGCTTTGCCTTAAGTTATGAAAGAATGAGAGGAAGCCAGGCTGTGGATCTAAGAGAAATTCAACATGCCGTTACTTTTTTACAACATAACAAAACTACTCATTTCCTAGACAATCCTCATCTAGGCAGGACACCTAGACACTACGGGGGGACAGGTATGTTCAGCCATCTGCGAATCAGAGTAGTATCGGGAGGGGTGTTCTTGACAAAACGATTTGGCTGATGCCGGAGAAAGTTCTACATATTCTGCCCAAACTGGGAAGCTTGAAAGTTAACACTCATGCAACTTTCCCTCCATCCCTCTCTTTGAGCACCTGTTTCTTTTGAAGAAATTGTAGTCGGACAAATTCTTGTCTTCTTCGGACAGTGTCATGGAAATGTTTGCAGCAGCTCCGAGGGCCAGGGTGGGACAGAGAGCTAGTCTGACTGGATCCCTCTGGCTGTCTTTGTCAGGCCGGGTTAAAGGGTCAAAAACACCACAGGAGGAGACACCCGAAGTCCCACAGGGATGCTGGCTTGGAGGAGGGGTCCTAAGATAGAGGACAGTCGGTGTTTGCCAGACCAGGGAGCTTACCTTGTCTTTGGAGGTGCATTCCCGGCATTCGCAGGTAAAGAAGTACGAGTCTCTTAGCCGGTCGTTCCTGTCTTCTGTTGGGTACAGGAGGTCAATGTAGCTGGTGAAAACCTACGGGGGGGTGGCGGTGGGGGCAAAGAATTGATGCTGCAGTTGCTCCTTAGCCTTCCTGTGACCCTGCTAATGTTTGTGGCAGTGTCGTTGCAGGGACAGACGCGGAGGACGGCCCCAGTTTAGGACTAAAACACTGAATTCCTTACACGTATCAACCCCCTCGTGCAGCATACCTCCCTGGGGTGGAGAGAAGCGGCTTCTGTGGACTCAAGGAGTCCCTGCAACAGGAAATGGGGGCACTGAGAGCTCCCCTGCTTCTGTCCTCCCCAAAGAGAGCCAGCTGGGGTTTGTCCCAGCAGTAATGCCCTAGTTCCTGATGTAGCAGCAAAGGCCCTGCTCATCCCTGGGACTGGCCTTTATGTAGCCTCTTTGCATTCCCAAGTTGGGGCAGCTCAGAGGCGCTGCTGGGCGGGTAGAAGGGAATGTGACCACGCACATGCTGATCCGTTTCCTTTCCCTGCCTCCTTCCACCAGCAGGCAGGGGAGCAAGGAGCTGGGCGAGGCAGGCTGGGACAGGCAGCGGGGGGTTTGGGCACACCTGCTAGGGCACCAGTGTGCTACTGCCTTACCCAGCTGGGCTGGAGAACTTCGAGAAGTCTTACATTTGGGCTCAGAGGGGTCGCGAGTCCTTGCTTTTGTCTAAGGGGGTCTGAGACTTGGATGATGTGGAGGAGACCGGCATGTAACTGTCCATCATCTCCTCGCTGGGACGGCACTTGCTGCTCATCCTGCGCCATCAGTCATGTGTCTGACTGAACAGATGGGTGTCACAAAGCCGTATGCATGCCAGGAGCCTTGGGCACTGGCTGGCAGGGCACAGGGGGCACGGACAGGGACGGCCAAGTTCTTCCTACCCCAGAGGGCAGTAATGAGGACCTCACGGCTCCCTGGAGCCCTAGGGACTGGGCTTCATCCTCTTTGAAGGGCAAGTCACCCCCAAAGCAGGGACTTCCCCTAAGTGAGGTTACTGCATTTCAGATCTATGGGAGCACAAGGGTAAACCCACGGGAGCAAACCCTGCCCGCCTCAGGTAGCAAGAGCTTCCCGCCTGGTCTCTGTGAAACGACCATGGTCACGGAATGCAACAAACAGGAGAGCCCAGAAGATGGCGACAAAGGCCACTCAGTGTCACTGCTCCTGCCCAGACAGGACTAGCTAGGTGGCTCCCTCACTGCTCCTGTCTCCAATCCGCCCACAGGCGCACCGGGGCTGTTTTCACCAAAAAGGTATCAAGGTGGGGGGTCTCTGTAAGACATCCAGAAACCAAGACACCCCGACCGTACACAGAACAGCTCTGTGACGATGAATTGAACGGAGGGAGAAAGTCTAATCTCAGGTCTCAGTTCAGTTGTGGGTTAGCTAGCAACCTCCTTGAGAAACTAAGGCCTGCATATTGCAGCAGCACCCTGATCGTTCTACAGTGAGCCCTTGGAATCCGAACGCCCCCAAACACAAACAACTAGGAATCCAAACAAAAAAATTAAGCAAATTTTGCCTTGGAATCGAACGCTGCTCTGGAATCTGAACGCCAACACATTGTTCACCTGGGACATATCGACTGTATGGCCTGTAGCTTTATCCAAATGCCCACTTGTCTTGGAACTTGAAGGTTTTGGAATTCGAAGAGGGTTCTGGGACGGATTACGTTCGAATTCCAAGGCACCACTGTATTCTAAAAAGTCCAGACATGCGCCTTAAAGGAGCATGAAAGATTACTAAACTGAAATCTAATCTAAAGCGTGTCATTTCAATCCCTAAAGCTTCATTGATTTTATGTTGTATTCTTTACTTAAGAACACAGAACCAACATGGAGCGAATTGCTCAGCCAGCCTTTTGGGGTAAGTCGTCTTACACAAGTTGTCTTACTCGGTCATTGCTCGGGAAGGAAGAGGGGAAGCTGTGAGCAGGGGACAGGACCCCTGGCTCTCTCTGCACCCCTCCGTGGGAAAGCTCACACAGCCTCTTTGGGCCACGGTGGCCTCCCCTCGCCCTGTCCGTGTGCACAATGGGGCGCCTGAGTTACATCCCTCAAAGGTGAAGTTCAGGTGTGACGCTGACACCATGCAAAGTGCTGATGTGTCATTGTCACATGAATTGCAATTGGAGTGGGAACTCTTTAGTGACTGCTAGGTTGCTTGTATTTCTTTTAGGTAACAATGCTTTCAAGCTTTTCAGGGGGTGGAGAAAATAACATGCCAAAATTCATGAATCAAAATATAAACAAACACACCAAAAGCTTGAACTCCATTGTTGGACAATAGGAATACACAGATTCCAAAAAGAATCCAAAATTTCATTCCGATTGTTTGGGCAGTCTCCTTTCCTGATCAGTCTCTACGAATCAGGGGTGTCAACCTTTTGGTTTTCCTGGGCCACACGGGAAGAAGAATTGTCTTGGGCCACACATAAAATCCATGAACACTAGTGATAGCTGATGAGCTTTAAAAATAATCACCAAAAAGAATCTCATAATGTTTTAAGAATTTGTGTCGGGCCCCACTCAAATCTGTCCTGGGCCACAGGTGGGACATGCCTGCTATGAATCTTTGTGAGGAATTTAAGTGGAATTGATTCTTTCCTGTTTTTTTCTTGAGTGGAAATGGTAGACTCCAAAGGGTGGGATCCTAAGCCATAGGTCACAGATCTGATCATTAACCCCGGAGGGCCTGGCAATAGATACAGTGTAGCTGGTGGGTCATTCTTAGCCTATTTTGTCCCAGGACTTTTCTACCCTGCAAACACACTGCCCCAGCCACCCCGGGCCATGTACTCACCTCCTCTCCTGGGTTGATTTCCTGAACCGCTCTTACTTCTGCCAGGGTCCCCTTGTAGGTCACAATGACATTGGGGCAACAACTGTGATTCATCAGTGCAACACTGTCAATCAAAAGAGAAGCCCAGTTTTCTCAATAAGGCAGGCAGACAATCTAGGGCTAGGCCATCCTTGACTACTTACTTGCTAAGTCACAGGAACTTGATCTTTGCAGGATTATTAACAAAAAGATCTACTAGTTGGATATGATAGTTTAAGAGGTTTTTCTGCATGCATTTGTAATCCTATCTAACGTCTTCAACTTCCACAATACAGAAAAGTGAAATCTGCCATTCATAATAGTGATCTCTATGCCCCAAATCAAAAAGGCACACAACAATCAAAATGGCAACAATGACAGCTCCCACCCAAATCCCTTCCTGTTAGGGCTCAAAACCCAACACCTACAGTGCATGGCTTCTCCCTGCCCACTGCGCAAGACAAACGACCCGTCACTTCCAAGCCGCTTTTTAAAGTAGATTATTTCCAACACGTTTTCTTCAGATGTTGAGCAGTCGCCACCGGGGGGAGATGCCAGCTCCGGAAGTGGGGGTTTGTGACCCCCTGAGAGACCTGGAGAAGCCCGTCTCAGCCTCCCTGCACCTCAATGTCCTCATCTGGAAAATTGGGACAACTTCTGCTCCTGCTGCTCAGTGTCTGCTTTTCAGGGACAGCGGGGACAGACAGAGTCGACTATGCGAGGGGCTTTGAGCTTTCTGATTATATCAAGGTCAAAATTCTGAGAACAGAAATTTCTAAACGACAGGGGAAAAATGCTTGATCTCTGAAAATGCTGCCTTTGAAATCACAATGCCGACACAATTTCAACCCAAAGGGATTTTTCCCCCCAATTAAAACTGCCTGGAAACTGGGGCTCATCTGGGCAATCACATCTACATGTGTGTCACTGCTCTGGTACTCAGTGTCGCCTGCCTGAACCCTCAGGGACCAAAGCCCCTCTCCTGTTTACCCCCAAAAATACCCCTCCCCCACAAAAAAAAGCTTGTACCAGATTTCCTGTGTACAAGTGGGGGTCACCCTCCTCCATTGCCCAGATGCTAGAGGTCTGGGAGAAGTCTGTGGCTGGCCTTGAACCTGGGACAGCATGTAGCAACTTCCTTCCCTGCCTCATCCTTGGGGAGGGTCCCCTCTACCATGCATCCCACATGTCGTACTGGCAAGTGGCACACAGGAAGTCGGGCCCTACGAAATCGGATAAACAAATGCGCCAAAAGTCAAGAGCAGATTTCTACAAACATCTTATGGAAGAAGTATTTAAGTAATCCATTTCAAGACAGACGCCAGGATATTATAATGAAAGTGGGGGAAGTGCCCTGAGGCAAAATAACCTCCAGCAGTTCTGGGTATCATCATTTTCTTGGTGGTCACTGAAAAGGGTGAGACCGCAGACAGCATCACTTTTAGCCTGCGTTTAGTCTTTAAGATGCTGAGAGCAGAAACATTGAGTTTATTTCAGGTCTGAAGTTGTCAATATCGGCCTTCTAAAGAGGATTCATGGCCTTTCTCTCCTTCACCTTCCTCTTCCCAAGGGCAAGCATCCAAAAGAGCTTCTCCCCCTCCAACGCTTCTTTCCTCACTATGGGAATTCAAACCGTAGGTGACAAGACACCATTTTGGCCACAGGGACGGTATTATTATGGGAGTAGACACTTTGTTTCTGTGGATCTGTGATAGCCGCTCAGGAGATCTGAAGACACACAGACTCTTTATTTTTCAGACCCGTATGATGCACAGGGATGGGCAACAACAGACAGACACACCAGGAGCTCACGTGTTATCTGTGCAAACTTGTGGGTTGGTTAAGAGTTTTCCGAAATGGCTTCAACCGAAAGTCAAAGGCTCCTGTAGTAAATAAGCAACATCCCTTTCCAGAACTCGTCTACTATGTGAATTAATTCAGACAGGGACTGCAGGGAGAGTGCTTTGCTCCATCTGTGAAGCAAGGCCTTGATTTCAGGGGAGTGAAGCATTTTGAAAACACTCATGCCATCAATCAGACACCAAGATAAGCCTTTCTTGGCAATGCTCACAGCTATAGAGTCTGCACTGGTCAACAGGCTAGCCTTTCTTGAATTGCTTGAGTATTCCTGAAGTCAAGCAAAATCCTATCCTTCGGAATTTTCCCCCTCACATATTCTCCCTCCAAACCGTGCTGTTTCTAAATTGGTATTTTTCAAAACACACAGATGGAGAAGAAGCTCACATATTAGTATTTTCTACATAAGCCAATTGTCAGTTGGCAATTAATGTTTCACTTGGAGGATAAGAAGCCGAAAGATTTCCATAACCACAGACATGCAAAAGAACGTACATTTCTCAGCAGGACACACTATAAAATATTCTTTCACAACAGCTCTCTACCGAGCAGGACTTACTTAACAAGTGACTGTTCTCTTAACGACTACCTTCAGATCCTTAAATGTAAGGAAAATATTTTGAAATCTGGCAGCATTAAGAAGGTGTCTTAATACACTTAGCATTCTGTGTCTGCCACATGTAGTCAGGCAGGTTATTATTATTTTTTAATCAAATTAGTGTTACATAAGTAAATGAAGTCAAACTCAGCCTACTCAGGAAATATTGCTGATCCCAAATGAGAAAGTTCTTCGTCTTCAATGGTGAAGCCATTACAGTTAACCTGCAGGGAGAAACAGGGAGAAAGAAAGAACAAAACGAGCTAATGCTTCTGTCTGGATAGAAACCATTTCTTTAGTTTCTGACCTTTAGATAGATTAGGAAGAGGTTCTGGTTTAGTGGTTTTGAAACCTCTCTTTTGGCCAAGGTGTCCTTTGTTCAAGCAACATTTGCCCATCCGCCTCACATGTAGACAAATAAAAGCTGAGCGGTCAGGGGGAAGCACCCTGAATCTAGCTGACCGACCCACCTCCATGCGGTGGCCCCATGACGACACAGACTCCTAAGGTCCAAGGACTCAAGTGTGTGTGCGTGGATGGGAGTGATCACTCCTGCAGTCCAACCCTAACTGTGCCACCAATTGTGTGACCTTGAGCCCACTCACTGAGCCTTTCTGTCCTTGATTTCCTCCCATTAGAAGTCACTTCGCCTGGTACCCATCTCATAAGGTGGGGAGGTAAATGGAAAAGCGCTCACATGGCAGATCTAACTGCTGTCCATCCCTGTGAGAGGGGCACGAAGCTAAGGAATGGGGACCTTACCTCACGTCTCACCAAATCAACCACTGGCCTCTGTGTCATCCTTGACAAGAGAGGTTGTATTGAAAGATAACTTCTTTCTGGAAGTCTAGCTTAGAGGTAACAGGCTAAACAAGGACTCCACACCCCCACCTTTCTGTTGTTGCATAATTTCATTCTTTTCACATTCACTGAGAACCTTCTGTGTTGGGCTCTGTGCACAGAAAGACGAACAGGCCGAAACCTGGGCCCTCGAACATCGAGTCTATTGGGAGACAGTTCAGTGGGCGCTTTCATTTGTATCTAAAGCTTCAGAGCCGGCAGCGGGGCTCAGTCTCTATCCTTCTGAGATGTGGAAACTGAGGTCAGAGAGGAGCAGTGACTTGTCCAAAGCCAGTAGCAAAGGCTGAGACCCCTGCTCCTCCCAAGCCACTAGGGAGGCTGGCTGTGAGGCTGTGCTGGGGCATTGGACCCCGCGGGCAGTGACCACGTCCTTCCAACCCGGCAACAGCGCCCTGATATGTTTCCGGCCAATGAATGGGCTTTTGAAAACAGACTTCTGCTGAGTGCTCACTCTGGGGCAGGCACTGTGCTAGGTGCTCCATAATTTACCCCCCACTATGCCTGCAACATTCCTGTGGCAGAATTCATTTCACAGATGTGGAAACTGAGGCTCAGAGAGGTCAGGGATTAAATAACTCGTTCCAGGGCACAGAAAGTAGCGAGGAGGAGAAGTCAGAATCCAAACTGGACATTCTGATGGCAAAGCTGTCCAAAACACACAAGGGTTTCTTTGTGCTCCACGGTGCTTCTTCAAAGTTGTTTTGATTTACAGTGTGCATGTGGCAACTTTACTTTAAATGCAAAGGCTTGATACACAGAGAAGTAAAGGCTATGATGGATTTACTTACTGTTTTTACAATTCAACATATTTATAATACTTAACATAAAAACAGGTTACTGGGGGCGAGTGGAACTAACACAGCCTTTGGCAGGCTGAGATGGGCATTTCTCTGTAGAAGCCTCAGCATGCTCTTTCCTGTGCCAACTCCAAGTACCCGAACCTGTTCTGTCATGAGGACATTAACCAACTACCATTAACCCAGGACCATCAATCAACACCAGGTGAGACATTAATTAGGATTTTCATTCATTCAACAACATTTACTGGAGCATGAACCATGTACCCTGCAACCTGTTGGGTACTGAATGATCTGTGTGTAGCGTCAGACTGGAGCCAACAGGCCTGGGCAGCATCTGATCCCATGAGATGACAGCAAATGTTTGCATAATGAAGGAGGGAATTTAGCAACAATTTTCAGAACTGTCCTAGAGACACACTGGGGGGGGGGGGGCAAACACTGGAATGTGTTTATAGAAGATTGTGTATTTATCTGTACATGGTTAAATTTCAGTCACCTTCTTAGTACTCTCCGTTGGATGCAATACATCTATCGAGACACTTTTTCCACGGTTCAAAATAACTTTGGAGCTCACCGATGTTGATGCCTTTGGGTGCTTCTGCTGTTTTTGGTTTCAGCTCTTCTACATTGGGAAAACATTTCCCTTTGAGAACTTTTTTCATCCAGGGAAACAAAGAAAACGCTGCTCGGGTTCGTAACAGGTGAATAGGGAGGGTGGATCATGCCGTTTTTGGTCAAACACTGCTAAACACTCAGCTCGGCGTGGGCAGGTGTGCCGTCATGCCGCACGTTGTTCATGGAAATCACCCATCATGAAATGGGCAAATGCATTGAAAAGAATCTCAAAAAAAAAAAATCACTGAAGCCGAATGCAGCCTCTCACACCACCAGCTGGTACACAGACACAGTGGGTTCCTAGAACATTCCCCTGGTGGGGGAAGCCTGCATACAAGCGGCATGCACTCCAAACGACAATTGCGTTTTTAAGGGGTCCTCCCTCATACAGCTCTTAACTCTGAGGGGTGGGAGACTTGTGCCTTTGCTTCTTAGTCTCTTCTTCTGCAGAGAGCTCATGGGTCAGTCTGTGACCCCAAATGCCTTCAGGCTTGAATGTCCTATGGCCACAGGTCAAGTTAGTCTGTCAGTCCTCCTCCTCTCACTATGCATAAGCAACATCTCCTATAAGCACAGTGTCAAAACCATTCCGGTCTCGGAGGCAGTGATGGTATTGAAGCCAAATCGCATAGCGATTTGCCTGTGAGCTTTCCCTCCCTCCTCAGCTGCCCCTAGAGAAGAAAAGTGAACTTGCATGTTCAGAAACATGTATGGGCCACAGTCCTTTCTTTCAAGTCAAATCGGGCGTAAGTGCCTTGCGAAAGTGATTCTCATGAGCATTTAGACTAGATGTCAGCTGCACGCCAGAAATGCATTTCCCACCTGTGCCTGTGTTCCCGGTGATTAAAATGCTCCTCAGTGCTGCTGAAGGAAGGCAGCCACTTTGCTGCCAGCCCTGCTGGGCCGCCTGCAAGTGAACCCACCACACTCTCCCCTGAACCAGACACAGCTCTGGGGTGAGAGCGCAGGCGTGCAGCGGGGCACCCCTGAGAGGCAGGACCGGAGCGGCGCACGGGGCTAGACGAGCACTTTCCATTTCCACCCTACAGTCTTGTTTGGGGGATACTGAATGTCCCTTTCCAAACTTATGTATGAAAAAAAGATATGAGTGCGTTTGTGTCTTTGTACACACACAATCCAGAATGGGTATTATGATTTGAAGAATATAAAGTCTATAAAGGAATTAATTACCTATGGTTATGTATGTGAGCATATGTGTGCATATGTGTGCATATATATTTATATTTGTGTCTATCTCCTGGATTTTTTGAGTCAGTCCAAATTTCAAAGACTCAGTCATTTTCACTGCAAATATATCATATTTTTTTGTGTATAAAATGATACTTCTGTCTAAAATTGTTAGACCAAACATTGGGGGTCATCTTACATGGATGTAACCCATGTATTGATTTCTTAATATTGGGTTCGAAAAGTAGGGGTCATCTTATGCATGGAGGCATCTTATACACTGAACACTACGGTACTTCTGCTTATGTGATCAAGTGCCTTGGATTTTGGTTATGAAATGTGGTCCCATCTCTACTGCGCCAACACTGAGCAGGCTTAGCAGCCTGCACCATGGCTGTGGAGGAAAAGTTATCCTCAGTTCACAGCTGTGAAAAGTGAAAGGAAGGCTCCTTATATCTATTTCACCTCTTCTGCTTCCTCACACAACCATGCCTCATGTCACCTGGAAAAAGAAGTCAGGTATCTAGTGTTTTTAAAAGTGTAAGAGAAGTCAGTTCCTCAACTTTCCCTGTTACTGAAATCCACTGTGTTCGGATGCTTAGGAAGATATGTTGTCAGTCAGGACAGTATTATGAAAAGTAGGAAGGTTTGCATTATGATGACTTGAACACTCATAACTTTGACAAAGAATAGCTTTTTTTATTTTTCTGATCGACAGTTACACAATAGAAATATACCTCTTTATCAAGGAATGCATCAAACTGTTAACAGTCTTTTTCATGGGTGGGGGTAAGGGTTGGAGAAATGATGCAGGCTCGTTTCTTTATATGTATAATTTTTAAGTGGAAGCATTATGGGTGCTTTTATCTTTTTCTTCTTTGTAGTGTTTTCTTAAGTTACACATGCTCATTGTAGAAAATCTAGAAGTTCATCCAATCATAAAAGTTAAAAATTTTCACAGTTCGGCAGATTATCGACTGCAAACTTCCATTTAGTTTTTTTGTACATATGCATGTGTATGTTCCTATTATACATATTTTATCCTGCTTTTACACATAATGTTCTATCTGCAATGGTTTCCATGTCTTTTAGACATTCTTTGAAATATAACATTATATGCCATAATTTATTTATCAAACTCTTACTGGTGGCCATTTACAATGTTTCCTTTCCTCCTCCTCTTCCTCTTCCTCTTCTTCTTCTTCTTTTTTTGTTTTAAAGAAAACCCCACAATCAACAATTTCCATGTCCATCTCTGCCCATAATCTCTGATTACTTCCTTAAGCTAGATTCCTGGAAATGACGTTACTGGTTAACGGGTACATGGGTGCTGCTTACTCTGTTCTAAGACCACCATGTGGAAGTGTCCACCCAAGCTCTTACGTACATCTACAGACTGCAGGGTCTGGCCGGGCATGTGGCTACTTGCACCCATGGACCAGGACTCCAATATTTCTCTTTCTGGGAAGGTCACCCTCAACTCCATGTTC
>PVKE010046547.1:0-12223 GCA_004027555.1 Craseonycteris thonglongyai | reverse complement strand
CATACAGATACAGCATTAAAGAGTTCACTGGTGCCCAGAGTTATCAATGATAGAAGCCTCTGCTGTCCTAGGACCTGTCACCATTTAGATTAGATTTTGGCCAAGCTGCATGCCTGTCAACAGAGACATCTAAGCCATTTGCTCCAGCCATCCAATGACTAATTAATTGAAGCTCCCTGCTCCATGGTATGCCAGTAAGAAAAGCAAAAATATTGCTTGCCTCTGCATCGTTTCAGTCCAGCTACTGCCAAAATAGCATATACATGTGAGAAATCTTCCCGACTATGCAAAAAATTGGGCCACTGGCTACAATTCAGGCAGCATAAGTCATTGCAGGAGTTCAAGTACCTCACTCCTCTGAGGCACTCCAGCCATAGAAAGTGCAGTCCAGCTCCATAAAAGCCCTTGAAGAACGGAGAAGACAAAGATCACCATGGATCTGTGCCTGTTTCCTTGAGGAGGAGGTTTGCTACATATCAAGTTTAAAGGACACATCAAGATATATCCTTCTCGATGTCTAAGGACACTTCAGGGTACTTGAGAGATGAGTTTCCCTCAGAGGACATTGTTTTGTTCTCCCTGAGGTTTCTTAATAAAATATAGCAGAGAAAAGAAATGGTAGATTTAAACATTCCTGGTTTAAGTGGTTTCTTTTATTAGTTAGCATTTGTGTGATCATAGGCAAGATATTAAACCCTCTTCAAACTCTGTCCTGCCATTGTTGAAATAGGGATGCTAAAGATGGTGGACCGGATCTCCAAAAATTAAAGCTTAGCATCAGGAGACAGGGCCTTCTAATTGAGAGGACTAAGCCTGCTTCTAAGTGTGTGGTCTTAGTGAAACCCCACTCACTAACCCTCTTTGGGTTTCAGGTCCCACATATGTGCAGTGAGGGGATGCACCCAGCTCAGGTAACTTGTCATATAAATGATCACAAGAAAAAGCCACACATCCAGGAAGGAAGGAACCAGAGAGAGCCTAGGACCCAAACGATACCTGGTATAGGACCTGGCAGAGGGAGAAGGTATTGGACTCAGTGACTGGTGAATATGGGTGCACAGTCTGTGAGTCTGACCCTTCTTGCTGACTGATGGTGAGCCATCCTCCTTGACAGCTGAAGAATTCTGTACCCTCCACCAGTTCCAGCTTTAGCACTCTGGTCTATTTTGTGAGGAAGCACTTTTCACATTAGATAGAAATCCCCATCTGGACCACATTCCTTTGCCTCCAATGTCGATAAATAATTCAGGAGGTGGTAAGTTGACTTGTTGGATGTGGACTCAAACTGAGGATTCTAAAAGCAAATAGAAGATGAGATACTATTTCAAGTGGCAACATCAAACACACACACACACGTCCAAATTCAAACCACACTGAAGTTACCCTTAGACTATCACTGAAAGATGTCTCTCCTGATGGGACAGGAGGCTGACTCTTAGGCAAAGGAATAACAAGAAAGTGTTATGGGGTGGAGGAAAGGGACATCCCTTCTCACCCTTGTGGCTCTAGAGAACCCAAGTGATTCAGCCTTGAAAACAGCACAAGAGGCTAGACTTGACAACACTAATTGATAACTAAATCCCCAACCAATATTCACCAAATCCCCATTCTTTGTTTATGAAAATTTAGAAATGAAGAGGAGCCTGTGGTTTGGGAGAAACAGCCTGTTCTAATACGAGGTGGTAAATGCCATAGTCAAGAAAGGTGCAAGGCATGATGTGGGGGACCTAACATAGCTGGGGAGTCAGGGGAGGAAGAAATAAGATATGGGCTGGACTTTGAGAAACAAATAAACCCATCAGAAGATGAGGGTAGAGTGGGGTGGAAAGTGTTCCATGCAAGAGGGCAGTCTGGACAAAGGCACAGGGGCCAGAAATGGTAGCACATTTGGAGAATAGTAAATCCTCCATATAGCAGAAAGAGAGAAGCAGGAAGAATAAAGGGCACATGTGAGAAGACCAATCATGGCAGAAGATAAGGAGGGAAAGTTAGGCAGGAGCCAAATCATAAAATGCCTTGGGAGCCATGATCACAAAAGTTCAGCCCCACCAGGAGGCACCTAGAAGCCATGGGGAGTCGTTGGGTATGATGTCATTTATCTGGATGGCAGACACAAAGCCATGTTCATTAACATTGCTATTTTTCCAGTGCAGGTAAGGGAAGGAAAATGGCAGGTGAGCCTCTATAGTATTCTAAGGCTGAAATGATAATTTCTTAAGGACTGTGATCAAAGCCATGTTAAAGGAGAACTATCCAAGGCTCCTGTCAGCTAGACAACTTGGTTTACAGAAGGAACTCAATCTTCACAGTTATGCATTGTATTGATATCAGGGAATTAGGAGAAAACCAACCAAAGACCGAATGTGTGCATCCTCACATCCAAACATCATCCTCAATCCATCTGTAAATCCAGCAGAAACTGAGTTTTCAAAGGAAGAATTGCAGAATTTGAAAGACATAAGAAGGAACCATAGGGGTTTGAACCATATCATCAAATTCTAAGAAAAATGGGTGGAAAGAAGCAATAGATAGGGAAGGTCATGAAGGGGAGGATGAAAGTCAGAAAGAAGGGGAAAGATAAACACAAAAGTGAATCTTTTCAGAATGTTGTGCCAAGGTCCACACCTCAGGGCCTGTTCCTTAGGTGGGTGTTACAGGAAGTGAATTTAAGCAACTCAAAAACACAGCTTTTGACCATTTATTAGAACTCTTTAATAAATGATGGGTCAAACTTCTCAGGCCATACTGTGCAATTATTCCATGGAAAGATGTGGCCAATATTGTTGTAAGGGTGGGCTGATAAGTTGTGCCTCCACTGTAATATTTTTTGGTACATTAGACATACCTGGATACCGTATTTTCCGGTGTATAAGACGACCGGGCGTATAAGATGACCCCCTAATTTTACAGTTAAAACATAGGTTTAGGCCTAAATTCGCTGTGTAAGACTACAGCCTCGGAAGTGGGGGGTAGTCTTATACAGCGAATATAGGCCTAAACCTATGTTTTAACTGTAAAATTAGGGGGTCGTCTTATACGCCCAGTCATCTTATATGCCAGAAAATATGGTATATCCAGTTCTGTGTAGTCACATGGTTTCTCCCCTTCATCATTCTTGACCTTGCTCACACACATGCTTACATTTTTCACCCAGTGCACATTGAAATGGAAGAATATTCAGATGTTCAGTTCAAACAGTGTGTGTTGTTGAACTTTCAACAGTGGAAAAAATTCCTCCCATTGAAATTCACAGATGAATGCAAGCCATTTATGGTGATCAGTGTGTTGTTGTGAGTACAGTAAGATGCTGGGGAAGGTGGTTCATTTGTGATGAAGAGGTGAAGTCTGCAGTGAATAAATTGTTTCAAAAAATAAACAATTTTTTTTTTCTAAGGATGGATTTCAAAAACTAGCGCAATGTTAGCAGAAGTATATTAAGTGTGTGGTGATTTTGCAGAAAAATAATTACACAACTTTGAAAAGAAATGATGTAGGTATATTCCTTTTTGTAATTTCATTAAAATATTTTTCCTGTTTATTTTCAATTTAAGTGGAAGCAAAATTTTAGCCTGCCCTCATAGAATGGTGAAAGCGGCTCAATGGTTTCTGTCAAGGGTAGGCTCATACTCCATATTGAGTACAAAATAGTTAAAAATATTAATCAGTAGAAACTACCAATGGGAGAGCTAGAAGGCTTATTCCACTAATTTTTTCCTCTTTTGATCATATCTAGAGATATTTGTTGTGGAGCAAAAGGGATGAGATTAGAAGTCTGCGGAGGGATTCATTACCATTTATTGGGAACTTTCTATGTAGCAGGGGCTAAGCTAAATGCTTTATGTATATGATCTCATGTAATCCCATCAATAATCCTGTGCTATCAGTACCATTTACCTTTATCCTCATTTTAGACATGAGGATGAAGAGACTTATAAATGTTAAGAGTCAACATGGTAACTTAGATATACCGAAGAGCCTTATGCTACAAAATCCATAAAACTTCTGGATAAAATGTTAAAGAAGGATAAAGAAGAGGAGACAGAGAAAAATTCTTTGAAATTGATGAAGTAATGGGGTTTTTATTGTGTGTTTTTTTTTTAATTTGAACTACAGTCCCTGTCTTATCAATTTACTGGATTGAGACTAGTGTTTTAAAAATAGAGTAGGATAGAAGGAATATTAAAGTGTACTCTAGGTAATAAGGGTTAAGTTACTGTTTCATGAATTATAAGTTTTTTGTGTGTACCTGAGTTGCAATATAAAATGTATATCTTTACGTGAGTTTGAACCCTGCTGTTTAAATGCATAGCTGAGATTGTTAGAAAATTAGAGGGATCTTTTCAAGCCTCAACAGAGCAGGATCCTCCACTCTAGATGTGTAATGTGGATCAGCTGAGTAATGAACTGATTGAAAGATTATGGTCTTTTTAAATTAAAAGTATGAATCTATTGGTAATTTTCAGCAGGGTTGCAAAATAATGAAGAGAAAGCAGAAAGTTCACGAGTTAGACTTTCGGTAGGAGGTAAATGGTTGGTGGTGGGTGTTGGAACATGTTTTTTTAATCCATATATTTTTTATCCATATATTCTTCAAAGAGTTACTTTTATCATTATAATACATCTGAATGCACATACATTTAGGGCATTGGCATATGATAGCTGGTAAATTAGAGAAATATTTCTTTTCAAAGACACTTTTGTAAAAATTATCATCAGAAATGATTCTTACAAACTGATGAACAGAATAACTCATGCTATTTTTCCTTCTTGAGATAGCTCCCTTAGAGCAGCATTTCCTTGTCTCTAGTTCCACAGAAGGTGTAGCTCTCGCTTCGGGGATTGCATCTAGCATCTCAACAAGATACGCGGAGGGAATATGCTTCATAGTTGGCAGGCAGGCGTAGCACCTCAGGGAGGAAATCTATTACCATTTCAGAACTTCCATGAAGCTGCCGTCCAAACCACAGTGAGCACGATAAACCATAAATTAAACTGACCTCCTGCTGATATGCCTGGGACACCATCAGAATCCATTTTCCAAATATCATGCAAGAGACCATGTGGAATCCTCTGACTTCTGGAGCATCAGATTGAATGGGAACCTGTTTTTTATTATAGTTGGGAATAAAAAATAATAATAATGTTTAACTATTCCATGACTTTAATGGAACACAGATTTGGTTTGTCTTGGACATGCCTGTTCAACATTATAATTACAATTTGCTTGCAGCACACACAGTAGAGTTGGCTTCCAAACCACAGAAGCAAAGAAGAGAGAGGACAAGCTGTAGGATACATGTGTGCGCGCACACACATACTCGCATGCACATACACATCACCCGTTGCTTCATTTGCAATTCATGACACTTTGGAAAAGGGAGGATTTTTTTTTTTTTTTTTCCAAAAGGCAACATCCGTTCCCTGACAAACTCATAAATCATTTTATTTCTCTGCTCTAAAGCAAAACATCATTTTCAAACCCAGTGCGATCTTTGAGTCTCTGCGCCTTTGGCAAGCGCATCTTGTGCTGAAATAAGCCTGCTGTCAGGTTTGACACGAGAGTCCGCGTTCCTGGAATGTGCGCGCTCCGCCGTGCTCACCAGAGGCACGCCCCTTTGGAGGACGCCCTCGTCCAGCGCCCCTCACTCGTGCTACACTCAGCGTTCACACTCACCCCTGGGGGCCCTGCCCATGTAGCCCTTTCACCACATTTGAGGGCTTTGCAGTTTCACCCAAGGTTCAAGTGTAATAGTAAAGTCTGGAGAGAATCCAAACGGGAAGGAGAAGGAAAGCGGATTCCAGCTAATGAGATTCTGCAAAGCACCCTGCGTTCATTCTGGGGCTTTCACTGTTTTCTCGTACAAACGGTAATCCTATGCTGAGTGAATTTTCGAGAAGGGATGGGACTGCTGGCCATTAATTATTCAGTGCCTCTGTACTTGTTATTCTCTCTCCCTGAAATGTGCATTTGCCAAGTATTTGCACAGCCACCTCCTTCTCATTCCTGAGGTCTCAGCTCATTTAATTTTAATGACTGAGTTCCGTGTTATTATTACCTCTAAACAGATAAAGAAACTGGGGCTCTAAGAATCTAGGTGGTTTATAAACTGACTATAATAATAACTACTAGAGACAGGACTCCAGCCCCACTGTTCTGAATTCAGCGCCTGTGGTTTGTTTTTTTTTTAAGATCACACGCTGCTCAGTTCTCTGCTCTAAAAAGCACCTCAGACCAGTGTGAGAGGAGAGTGAGTTCTTACCAAGTAGTTCATAATAGAGGTGCTCATGTGATGTTGCAGGAGCCCGGAGGCAGGAGTCACTGAAAGATTCCAGAAGGAAGCAAACCTTGACTTGAGAATTGAGTAGGAAAGGCAGAAAGATATTCTATGTAAGGGACTATGAGCCAAAATAGCACATGGTTGTGAAAAAAGCAAAAATTGTAGAGGAAACTATTCTGAGGAGTTTAGTATAACTTGAGCATTATTGTGATAAGGAGAGTGGTAGAAGCTAAGGGCTGGGAAATCTAATGGGAATACACATACAGCATAAGAGGCCAGTCACAGAGACTCCGAGCTTGGAGGTAATGTGGAATACTTGTAGGTAGCAGGGTGATGTGGTGAGACTCGTCTTTGAAGAATATCACTACGGCTGCCATATGCAGAACAGATTGGAGCAGGACAAGCCTAGAGGAAAGACGACTTTTTAGAAAAAAATATTGCAGTAGGGCAGGTAACAGAGGCTGTGAGGCTAAATAAAGCAAGGCAGTCATAGTAGACAGGGAGACAATGGGTCTAATTCATGAAGATTTAGAAGGTAATATCAGCAAACCTTGGGTTTGGGAAGTGGGGAGGGTGAAAGGTAAGTTCAGGTATACTCCCAGGTTTCTGCTCACGTTCCCTGGATAGGTGATGGTGCCATTCTTGGAGAGAGGGAGTGAGGTTTAGTGAAGAAAAGGATAAGCTATGTTGGTTTAGTACATGATGAGATATGGTGGCACATGCGGTCATCATATCCCTGCTTAGGAAGTGCAGGAGAGGTGACAGAACTGGGAGGCAGATTTAGAATACAGAAGCATATATGAGGTGGTTAAAACCAGGGAGTCAAGCAACATATGTCAAGAGAGAACAGCATCCTGAGATAGATCCACGGGGCACAGCAGTGTGTATGGGTCGTAAGAGGAACTCATAGGAGAGGCCTGAACACTGAACAAGTCAGGGTCCAGGACCACTAGGTCACCTCTGCAGCCTGCAGTTGCTCAGACTGCTGTGAAATATGGATCAGCTTCTTTTGGGAGGTGAAAAGCAATATTCGGAGGACTTGTGGAAACTATAATAAACCCATCGTTTAGCTGAACATGCTAAGGTGAGGGGATCCAACAATGGGGAACATAAAAAGTATCCTGAAAAGTTCAAAGTGTTCTTGAAGGAGTGGACATTTTTAATGTTTTTCTTAGCAAAATCCATAGAACTGGAGTTTAATTTAAATGACATGAACATTTTGAATGCAACAACTGTTCGTAATTATTGTTGTTATTATTATTTTAATTTTTTTAAAGTAAATCCAGCTTTTTGTTTCTACAGGAGTAATTTGCACAAAGTTCTTTAATTGTGACAGAATGTCTAGTGTTAAGTAGAAAATGGGGCAGGGAGGGAAAAAACATTTTTATTTTCATCATTAACCATTCAAAGGTTTGGTTTACATAATTAGTTTTTACTTAGACTTCCTTTGCATCTAGCCATTCCCATTCATATTGAGATTTAACAAACTTTTTAAATGTTTGCCTGCTACCTGCCTGAAGCTATGCTAGGAACTTTAATGAGCATTATTTCCTTTAAACCTCACAACAGGGCCACAGAGAGGTCAGAATGATTGTGTCCATTTCACAGATAAAAAAATTGAGGCTCTAAGAGGTAAGCTGATTTGTTCAAGTTTGCTCGGCCAATTAGAGGAGGCCAAGGATTTGAACAAGCACATGCACACACATCACACATACACTTTTAAATTCTAGGTCGTGTGGTTTGTTTTTTTTCTTATAATACAACTGCTGTTTCTAATTCTAAAATGTGGTTCACATATTGCTGAATTTTTCTAACTGAATAAATCTCTTCTTTCTTTAACTCCCAAGCACTCCAATCCCACTGAACAAATGCATAAGTGAAATTGTGACCTTTATAAAATAACCATTCCTAGCTCATTTATATACATTGTTTTGATCTACATATGCATTTGTTTTGATTACTGGTCTAAGGGAAATCAACGGATTGTATGTAAAATTCATTATCAATGATTTCTTTCTCATCAACTTCCTTGAGGCTAGAGAGTGATAGTGATTTTTGTAAATTCATAGGGCTATTTAATGTCAGAATAATTATATGACATAGTACCTCTTTAAATATGTCCAAATTATCTTTGAGTTTTAAAAACAGGGCTACTAGGCACAATAATATCATCAGTGAGGTAGTTCTTTATGGCTGAAGAAATGACTCTTGGCTAACATAGTCCTACATGGCTTTAGTGTCTAAGTAACTCTCATACTTATGTTCAAGAAAACACACGTGAGTAATGTTATTTTATTTTTTATTATTCTTATTCAATTTCATTTTCATAGGAAACTGAGTAGACACTGTGTCCATATATGAGAGACAAATTCTTTGTGTTTTTTAACCAGATTTGCCAGGAAGTAAGAGAAGACAGTAATTAAAAAGCAGACATGAAATTGATGCATATATCCGGTACTCCAACCAATTCTCTATACCAAAATTTTTGATGAATGCAGTGATATTTAGAAAATAAAATAATGATTCTAGGGAGGGTAAAAAGCTACTACTTTTGTTCAGTTCCTTCATTAACTCGCCAAATGTTGGTTATCTAAAAGGCCTTCTGCTAAACATTGAGGACATGAAAATAAACAAGATAGATATGGATTTTGCTATTACTCTAATAGCAGATGTTAAGTAGGTCATTGTGACTGCCTACTATGTACCATGCACATTTTCCATAGAGGCATCCATAGTGAGTATAGATATTAGCAACAGACCAGATATCTGATAATTAATCAATCCTTCAGAAGAATTTCCAAACAAGAAATCAGGCACGTAAATTAGATGGAGGTTTTCTCCATTTTAACTGTTCTTTAAGGGTGTAACTCTTGTGGGAAAGACCTGCTATAGCAGGGTGGTAGCAGCATTAGATTCTCATAAGAGTGGAAGCCCTATTGTGAGCTGTGCATGTGAGGGATCTAGGTTGCATGCTCCTTATGAGAATCTAATGCCTGATGATCTGAGATGAAGCTGAAGTGGTGAAGCTGGTGCTGGGGAGCGGCTGCAAATATAGATTAATATTATTACAATGTAGTAATAGGAGTAAAGTGCACATTAATGTTATGCACTTGAATCATCCCTAAACATCCCCTAGTCCTAGCCCCCTGCCCCCCCCCCCATCTTCTGCAGGGAAAATTATTTTCCATGAAACCAGTCCCTAATGCCAAAAAGATTGGGGACTGCTATACTATAGGATCTGATAAATAGAAAAGGGAAAAGAGATCAAGATGGAGGACTAAAGTGTGGGTCTTGGCACTTAACTAATGCTATTAAGGAGTAGACAGGAACTGCAAAATACAGGGTCCGGCAGAAGTAACGGCCCTTCTTTATGAGCTGGTAATCTATACCAACTCTTTCATTACAAAATCAGAAGTGTGTAATTCTGTAACAGAACAGCTTCACTGCTCTCACTCATCATTCCCCCATCAGTCGATGGGCCATTTTACTTCAGAGACCCTGGAATACAAGTTACTAAGGTTACTAACACAACACATCCATTGATACTATACTGCTTGAAAAAGGGTGTTGCTTCTGCCAGACCCTGTATGATGAAGGTGACTGAAAAGGCTTTGATTCAGAAATTCTTTACTTACTTGTGGACAGGTCCCTGCAATGCCATCACTATTAGTAAAAATGATACTAACTAGAAAAATAAGGTGAAAATGGCTAGAATCTACTGAGTATTTATTAGATGCCAGGTCCTATTCCAGTTATTCCATAAACATGATCTCACTGACTTCTCAGAACACTTCTGTGAGGTGTGCATTGTTGTA
Source organism: Craseonycteris thonglongyai (assembly GCA_004027555.1). NCBI lineage: Eukaryota > Metazoa > Chordata > Mammalia > Chiroptera > Craseonycteridae > Craseonycteris > Craseonycteris thonglongyai. The sequence continues at coordinate 2,130 of PVKE010046547.1, read as the reverse complement.
ACTGCACCCTTGAGAAACAGGATCGGAGCTGTGAAATGGCTGGACTCAGGTCATGTAACTACTGCATTTCTCACATGTGTGCTTCCCAGGATCCTAGTCTGCAAGGCCTGTGTTGTAACTACCTTGTTTTTCACACTCCCCACACCATATACTGCCATGCATTTATTAACACATTCTCCTCTGGTAACCTTTCATTGCTTTCTCCTCTTTTAGATCTCAACTGACATTAGCCAAAGGCATTGGGTACATTATCTCGTTTAAGCAGCTCTGTGTACTGTGGTATGAACATTACTCCTATTTTATTTATGTACATAATGAATTTCAGAGAATTTTCTAGTACTTGGCCTATGGTCACATGACTTTTAAGAAATCTGCCCAGTGGAAGGAGCTCATGCTTTGAAATTGGAAAGTGAGCTTTAAATCTCATTTCTAACCACTTGTATTAGTTACCTACTGCTGCATAACAAATGACCCCAAACATAGCACACATTTATTAGCTCCTAATTCCTGAGAGTCCAGAATCCAGGCAGGGTTTAGCTGGTTCTTCTGGCTTAGGGTCTCTCATAAGGCTATAATTATGGTGTTCATGAGAGCCATAGTCATCTCAAGGTTCACCTGAGGTAAGAACCACGTCTAAAGTGATTCAGTAGTTGTTGGTGGCATTCAGTTCCTTATGGAATGTTGCACTGAGAACCTGGCCGTTGGCCAGAGACAGCCCTCAGTTCCTTGCCACATGGGTCTCTCTATAGGACAGCTCACAGCACAGCCACTGGCTCCATCCTGTGTGGAAGAGTGCACACAGGTGGAAGACAGTCTTTTCAAATCTAACCTTGGAAGTGACAGCCTATCTCATTTGTTATATTCTCTTCACTAGTAGCAAGTCACCAGATCTACACCGCACACGAGGGAAGGCGATGGCACAAGGGTGTGAATACAAGGAGGCAGAAGCCACTGGAAGTCATTTCGGAAGCTCCCTTTCTGAGTTGGCTGAGTTTACTTAGCCTCTTTTTAGCCTTGGTTTCCCCACATTTAAAGGAGGAATGATATTCATACATCACACTTGATGTGGGAATTAAACAAAATTGATTTTATAAAGTCCCTGGCCCCTAATAGCTGCTCAGTCAATTATAACTATCCTTGTTACTGTTTTGTTGCTATTGTAAATAGAACAGTCAAAATTCGAACTCAGGTATGTGCAGTTGCAATCTGTGCTATCTCCTCGTCACCTCCTACACAGCGCTTCTTTGGGTCTGAAGTTGCTCATCCTGAGATGTGCCCTCATTTTCTAAGATAATTTACTTAAAGTAGCCCAAGAAAAATCATCTGTCTTAATATCAGATGCAAAGGGAGAGGCAAGGTGGATTTTTTTGTTGTTGTTCTGTAGCAACTATAAACTGGGAAGACTTTGTAGAAGAGGTTTTCTTTGTTGAAGTCTTTAGCTAGTCTCATAAGACATTTTAATGTTAATGAGGCTCCCAGAGGGATAATATAATTGATACAATACTCTTTCAAAGCTGTTCTAAACATTTCAGTCACCCGAGTGAAGTAATATATCTTCCCAATGTCAGAAAATGCAGAGTGGTTACTGAACTCAGACTTGGTTAAACTCTGGGATGATTTCTTTGAAGAAGGATCTTAATGGGGAGGCTGAGTTTAGAGCCATGGGAGCAGCCCTGATGAATGTGCTGGAAGTGCTACAGTGGCCTTTAAAATGCCTGAATGTCACTGGGGGAAATAAAAACGCTAAGGAGAATTAATGTGATAAGCAAGTACAGTTGGAGAGCGATCTGAGAATCATGGATGTCGGATTTTAACAAAACTGCGGAGTGTGGTGGGAAGACTGGGGGGCTTTGGAATCAGAGATAAAGCGGGTTTGAGTCCAAGTGCCGCCTCTTGCTCACTGGGTGGAGCCTTGAGCAAATACTTTAACTTCTTTAAGACTCAGCTATTTAATCTACAAAGTTGGGTTATAATCATTATAGTACAAGGTTGCATGAGTGTCAGGGATCACACTAAAGGTGCTTGATAAATTTTAGACCTCATCTTCCTTGAGGCTTGCTTTGAATCTAGTCGAGGGAAATTATTATTATTATTATTATTATTATTATTATTATTATTATTATTATTATT
>PVKE010046546.1:0-12222 GCA_004027555.1 Craseonycteris thonglongyai | reverse complement strand
GGGGGGGGGGGGTGGGCACCAGATATATGGGGTTGGAGGGGGACCTGATTCTGGGAGCTTGGGCACATAATGCGATGCATGGGTGATGTGATGTGGAGTTGTACATTGGGAAGCTGTCTGATTGTTACCAACCAATGTCACCCCATTAAATTTAACAATAAAATATAATAATATTAAAGAAAAAAAAAAAACGTGTCTCTACCAAAAAATCCTTTCTTTTCTTTCCCTAATCGCTCCTTTGCCTCACACTTCTTCCTCTAAAATCCTTACATTTTTGCACAACTCCAAGCACCAATCTAGTTGCTCGTTGGGATGCTGCCTGAGTCAATGAATCGTGTAATAAGTAAAACCCGTTAGATCTTCAAATTCACTCTGTTAATTTTTTTTGCAGGGGGGGGGGGCGTGTATTTTTTTTCAGTTCCTTTTTTTTTTATTGTTAAGTTTATTGGGTGACATTGGTTGGCAATATAGTTTGCAGGTGTACAACTCTACATGACATCATCTATGCATTGCATGATGTGCTCACCACCCACAATCAGCTCTCCTTCCATCACCACATATCTGGTGCCCACTCCCAACTCCTGTGTTTGTTTTTTTTAACAAAGCCCTAGCAAACTGGGCCCTTCTCTCTCTCTCTCTCTCTCTCTCTCTCTCTCTCTCTCTCTCTCTCTCTCTCTTCCTATCTCTCTCTCGTACACAATAATATAAATCTTAAAAATAAAACAAAGCCCTAGCAGAGACTGCTAACTAGTGGCCTGTGGGCAAGTCCTGGCCTGCAAGTCTAATATGTTCTGTTGACCCAACAGTATTGACCAATACATGAAAATCGGGAGATTTTCACATGCAATTCTGGACCTCTGTTACACGGTGGAAATATGGATTGGAACTGAGGAGCGGCGGCCCCTGTACAGGAGGCAGGTCTCTACAGGTCACCACAGCTCTCTGGTGTGCTTTACCACTCACGTGTCTAGATCTCAGGGGCTTAGCATGCCTGCTTATTTACACGATAATAGAGAACTCAGAGCCATTTTACAGATGAGTAAATGCGGAAAGTTAGCAAGACCTGCCCTTTTATCATCCTACTGTTGAAAAAGCTTCAATACAAGCAGATTTGTCAAAAAGATAATGCCTCTAAAAGGAATGCAATTCTGACACATTCCACAACATGGATGAACCTTGAAGACACTATGCTAAATGAAATAAGCCAGACACATAAAAACAAACTTTGAATGCTTCCACTTACATGAGGTACCTAGAATAGTGAAATTCATAGGGACAGAAAGCAGAATGGTGGTTGCCAGGGGCTGGGGGTGGGAGAATAGAGAATTAGTGCTTATAAGTGTACAGATTTTCAGTTTGGCAAACAATGTGAATGTATTTCATTATAATTAATGTCACTGAACTGTATATCTAAATAATGGATACAAAGGCAAATTTATATCGTGTATAATATTTTACCACAATTTTAAAAAGTTAAATATAGAATCACTATGTTGTACATCTGAACCTAGCATGTTGGTATTTATCAGTTATACCTCAAATGTTGAAAAAGGTTAAAAATAGAAATTGCTACTGCAGAAGGTCCTTTTTAAAGGAAGAGGATTTCTGAAGCAGAGTGAAGAAGAGCTAAGAACAGTTCCCAGACAGACCCAACGCCTGCGCACCGGCTGCATCCCCACGTCCAGCGGCCTACCCCCTCCACCCTCACCACCATACCCAGGAGAAAGGCTGAAGGCGATGCTACAAGAGAGAAAGCCAAGGTGAAGGACAAACCACAGAGACGATCTGCAAGGTGACTGCTAAATCTGCTCCTCCAAAGCCAAAACCCAAGCCTGCAAAGACCCTGCAAAGAAGGCAGAGAAGGTTCCCAAAGGGAAAAGGGGAAAGCTGATGCTGGCAAGGGCGGAAATAACCCTGCAGAAAGCGGAGATGCCAAAACAGACCAGGCACAGAGAGCTGAAGGTGCTGGAGATACCAAAGTGAAGTGTGTACATTTTGATAACTGGGTACTTCTAGTGACTCCACAGTCTGAAATGCTATTTTTTTAATCAAGTTTTATAAAAATGTAGAATTTTGTTTTACTTTTATTATTTATTTATTTATTTATTTTAAATATTTATTTATTTATTTTTATTGTTTTTTGACAGAGAGAGAGAGATACAGAGACAGAGACAGAGAGAGAACTGAACCAGGGGAGCTCCCAGTTCAGCACATGGGTCCGCACGGGCCGGGGCCGGGATTCAATCCCTGGTCCCCAGCGCTGCAAAGTGAGCGCTTAACCCACTGAGCCATCCCGGCTTCCCCTACTTTTATTTTTAAGCTATGTTGTTAGCACATAGAACACTTCATTGTTGTTTTGGAGGGAAGGACATATATTACTAATAGAATGTCTCCAAAGCTGGGGGAAACCCTTTGACATGGGGGAAAACACCTTATTACCCCTTCTAGTTTTGACAGACTTCCTCCTGGTTCCTGGGAGGAAGGATCCCTCAATGTTGACACACATTAACCACCTGGGCACAAACACCTTGTGCAGTGGAAAAACTAAAATTGCTTTTTAGGTTTTTTTCTTCCTCTGTACTTTAAGCATAGACTTGAATCCCTTAAACCCAAAGACCTGTTGGGAACTGACCCCCACAAAATTGGTTACCAGTATGTCAGGTGATCTGAAGTTTCTAGTGTCACCATTGAGATGGCATCCCTCAAAAGAGCAGCAGTTCCTTTTTTAGATTATGGACCCACAGACTGATAATTCTGCCATTGTCACGTTATTTCCTGAAAGTCAGGGCCAGCTTTTGAAAAGTTGTTAAACAACATGCACAATGTGGACTGTCAACCCTGACTCTCAACTTTTCCTGTTCAGGGTATCAAATGAAGACTTCACTGGGTTTTAGAGTGGCTTTCTGATTTGGGTAGTTGAAGGTTTGAAAGTGGTTGTGTACTGTTAACAGTTATCTGCCTATGTCCTGCCTGTGTACCATGGATGTTTATAAAATATTTATGAAAATGTCTTTAATAAAGCTGGATACAGTGTTTTGTTTTTTTAAAGATTCATTCTATTGTTTTTGACAGAGACAGAGAGCAGAGAGAAAGAGGAGGGCCCAGAGCAGTCTCCATAGTTGTACATCATTAGTTTTTCAACATGGTATCGTTTCACACAGGTGGGCAGGGGGCTATGCAGGATGGGAACTGGGCTGGGGGCCTCCTGCATGGGAGGCACACCCCAATTCAGCATATGGGGCTGCATAGGTTGGGGCCAGGATTTGATCCTCTGTCCCTGGGGTTGCAAAGGAGCACTTAACCCACTGAGCCCTCCCAGCTCCCTCCCCCACCTTTTTTTTTTTTTTTAAAGAAGGGGATTTCTTTCCTAGAGGCACTTCCTCTGAGGCCTCACAAGGGCTCAGCTACAGAAGCAGTAGGTTTTGCTATAGTAAGTCTTACGATTTTCACAACTTATAAAGTAAACAAATAAAATAAGGAGAACCAACTTAGAATTGCCAGCTATTTAAGTTTACGAAGTAAATTCTCTAAAAACTAATGCACACAACAATTGCTATCTACGATCACCATTATTCTTTCTTTTTTAAAAGAAGATCACAAAAAATATATTTTTATATTGAAATTGTTTGGTTGATGATCACTACTGTCCTTTTTGCTTTGTTTAGCATTGAAAACATTTGCATGACTCCTGGACTCACCAGAGTTCAGTACTCTGGTCTTAAACAAATTTCCTAATATCCATCTCACTACATACAAACAGGGTATAAACAAATAAGGGTTCACAATGTGCTGAGGTTCCTGGGCATCCATTCCTCATTTTATCTCTCTCTCTCTCTTTTTTAAAGACATGTTCTGGATAGCTTGAATCCAGTATCTTTTTGGTTTTTTTAAAGATTTATTTTTATTGTTTTTGAAAGAGAGAGAGAGAGATACAGAGAGAAGGGGGAAGGCCCAGAACAGTCTCCATAGTTGCACATCATTGGTTTTTCCACATAGTTTCATTCCACAGGTGGGCGCGGGGCTACACAGGGCAGGAACTGGGCCGGGGTCTCATCCCAGTGAGAACTGAACTGGGGGCACTCCCCAGTTCAGCATATGGGTCCACACACGGGCCGGGATTTGATCCTCTGTCCCCAGGGTTACAAAGTGAGCGCTTGACTCACTGAGCCATCCCGGCTACCTGAATCTACTGTTAAACAGAAGCAAAGCAAGGCAGGAAAAAGAGAAGCTATACAGTTTCTATGGAAACATTGCATTTAAATTTAAGCTCAAATTTCAGAGGAGAAAGCCCCTAAAGAGTTGAAGGGGGGTGGGGAGGTGGGGAGATTAATAGGTGAGAGGTGAGGACTTTCTCTAAAGTTCCAGAACCAGTTAAATAGTCCTGGAAACATTTGGTTAGAAGAAAATGACAGTAGCTTCCCTAGGGACTGTAGCGAAAATCCCCTGTGGGCTTCTATTCACATGAATTTCTCTTTTGACTTCTGCAGTAAAGGTGAAGACAAGGACTCTGAGAATCCTGATAGAGAGGACTGAGAGGAACCCACAGCCCAGTAGTTTGGGGGCTTTTCCATCAGGGAACTGGAGGGCGGCCTGGTCACCAGGCCCGGGTGTTAACTCAGGCTCCAACAGGAGAGAGGGAAAGTCTTGGTTCCTTCATTTCCAACTCCTAGAGAATGAAGGGGGAAGAACTAGTAACTAAGTCACTCCCTTGGTCCTTTGTTTTGTAAAGCAAGTACTTAAAATATCAACCAATATTCATGGTGTAAATACTACCTTTATGACAAGACAGGAGGACTGTTTAACGCTGAAATTTAGCTGAGTTGATCCTGAGTTTCCTGGGGGGGTTTCTTTGTCCTGAAATTCATAAATCTACTTACTCTAAAACTGATTTCTAGTTTACATTTTGTTGTTTTGATCCACCCATTCATCAGTTTCTGATGGTCCCTAACTAGGCGGAGGAAGACATTTTGCCCTATTTTCATGATTTACAGATTAATACGAGCTAACATATATTGAACACTCACTATGTGCTAGACACTGTCCTAAGCATTTTACACAAATTTACTCAATTCTCACACTAACTCTATGAAGTGATGACTATTATTATTCCTATATTACAGATGGGGATACTGAAAACCTGAACAACTTACTGAAGTGCTACCATGTTGCTACTGTGACACCCCTCCCCCCACACACTCTACAATCTGTCATGATGGGACATCTCTATATGCAGATTGCTCAGCCCATGTGAATTCGACCCCATCATTCTACTTTTCAAAAATAGTTTCTAAAACCTCATTATTTTAAAAAGTGGGAACTGTGTACTAAGTTCTATTATTTTTTTTTTGCCTTTACAAAAAGAAGGGAATTAACTAATGACTTCACCAAGGCCAAAGACCTCTCCAACATAAAGCAGTATTTACCTGCTTAGCTCAGAGTTAGCTTTGGCAGAGGTCTTAGTTTTCCCAATGACAGTAGACTCCCAGTTAATCAGCACCCATAGCGATTGTAGATGCCAGATACATGTAAGTAGACTCTCTGTTAACCAGAACTCAAGCAATCGGCATTCTCAAGCAACCGGCAAAACCTCAAGCAACTGACAAAAAAAAAATCTATCATCTTTGATCTCAGGGTGGCCCTCCTAGCACCTGAAACCCTTTTCCTGCTCTGCTTTTCTCCCATTCCTCTAGGACCACCTTCACCATGCTCTTCAAGCCCCACCCCAACATGCCCACTCCAAAGTCACACTGCTTCTACATCAGTGCGAAAGTCAAGGCTCTCCGGTGAAAATTCCCTAAACGTTCTGAGCCCACAATTTTGGCAACGGCTGTGATTATCACCATCTTCTCCCCTTCCAGCTGGAGAGGGAGGTATGTGTCTTCAGCTGGAGGCTAAGGTCCTCATTCCTGCTCTCTCAGCCGGCCATTGTGCTTAGTCATTCCCTGTCTAACCAGTACAACCTTTCCTTCTCTATTAGCTCCTTTCCCTCAACTGAGAATCTCCCATGGGGGAAGCAAGAATAGATATAAGGACAACTTTCCCTCAACCATTAGTCCACTTCCAGGTACCAGTCTCTCTGCTTTCTCCATAGCTGAACTCCCCAAATAATACTCACACTAGCTTCCCTTCCTCACCTGTCCCTACTCAAACAGCTATTAATTCAGTCACTCATTCACCTGCTTTCACCCCTCCAATAAAACTGTCACGGCAAAGAATACCATTGACTTTCTAATTGTGTATCCAGCCAAGTATCTTTCGATTCTTATTTGACTTGATTTCTCTGTGATACTTGGTGTTTTAACCATCCCCTTCTTAAAACTTTTGATTCCCTTGATTTCTATGACATTATTCTGTTCTCCTTGTTTTAATTATCTTAGTCAATAAACTTTCCTACCATGTGCTTGGCACTACGGCATCAGCTGCTTAGGATACAAAGATAAAAAAAGATATGGAACTGTCCGTAAGGACTAAGAAGTTGGGTTAAATATCTGGAAAGTTCGCAACTTCTTCAAGTTGCTTTGCTGCCTCTTTGTGTCTCACTACTGTATGGGAATCCCCTCTAAGACAATGTCCTAGAAAGGAGGAGGTTCAGTATGCCTGGCTTGGGGGATCACATGAAACGTGATACTCCACCCAAGTTTTAGGATACTCCACCCAATTCCAGAGCTTGTGGGGCAAAGAAGAGCCAATAGATGAGTGTGAGCAGCTAAGAGATAAAGTAGGCTCAAAAGAAAAGACAGGGGAAGGCCGGATGGCTCAGTGGGTTAAGCGCTCGCTTTGCAGCGCCGGGAACCAAGGATCAAATCCTGGCCTCTGCCCGTGCGGACCCATGTGCTGAACTGGGAGCTCCCCCAGTTCAGTTCTCTCTCTGTCTCTGTCTCTGTATCTCTCTCTCTCTCTCTGTCAAAATAAATAAAGAAAGAAAATGAAAAAAAAGAAAAAAAGACAAAGGAAGGAAACACTAATCTGCATCCAAAAGAAAAAAAAAAAAAAAGTAGCTGTAAGAGCATAGGTTGCAGAAAATTCCTGTGAGTTCCTTAAAGTCAAAAGCCATTTCTCTTGTACCTTTGTTCCATCCCTATTGCCAGGATCCTCTTCTAAGACTTCAAAGTCCTTGCTTTCAAAGCTTCTGCATGACCCCTCCCCCAAAGAAACCTCTAGGCAAGAAGTAGCCATACAGCCTGTGTGTGAGACTCACTCTGGGGTTATAGAATTAGGTTTCTCCTGAAAGGGTAAAGCCACAACTTTGTGAGCCTGGAACTCTGAATGGAATTGGTTTAGATTTTGAGAAATGGAGTTGTTTAAAAAGAGTCCTCTTGGGCGTTGGAGGTTCAATATGTCCCTTAAAATGTGCTAGTGGGTGGACCCAGGCAAGACCCTCTTTCCCTGGGATCTCATTTGGAATGAGACAGGATTGATGAACCTCAGAGAGCAAGGTATACCTTGTAAACATGATTAGTTGAGTATCAGTCTTCTTTTTATTTTTTCTTTGTGTGTAATGAAATTTTCTTAACATTTATGTGTATTTGACCTGTGCTAAGGGGGAAGCAGAGGGAGGCACTTTTGGATGGTGCTCTAAAAGGGAAGAAGTCTACTTTTGAGGCCAATGTGGTACAGGAGGTGGGGACTGGGGAAAAGCCACAACAAGAGTCAAGTCAGAAGTGTAGATTTGAGGTTACTGGCTTCTGCTCCAGCAGAGTCCTGTCTCCCTCCCCCTCACCCCCTTTGCTGCTTTCTCTCCAGTTGCTGTGGTCTCACTTGCCCCCCACTTGTTTTTTCTCAAGTGGCTACCTTCCTTAGGATGCTCTCCCTGTATAATTAAAATCAAACCATGCACCCCTTTTCTCCATGAAGTCATACTTCACTAATCGCACACACATTTACTGTTTCCCTTCTGGAGATTTTAAAAGTAATGTGTGTAGGTCTTGTCTTCTCCCATTAGACAGAGGACTCAGCAGCAAGATGACGTCTTCTCCCCTTTGGTATTGCTCAGGGGTGAGCACACAGCCTACATGATCTATACTAGGTGACTAAATTGTTCCAGTTTAAAAGGCACAGAGGTGGAAGAGCCGGGACACGAGAAAGGTACTTTAATTATTTTGACTGATAATCTAGAACAAGCTTGTACAACCCGTGGTCTGCGGGCTGCATGTGGCCCAGGATGGCTTTGAATGCGACCCAACACACATTCATAAACTTTCTTAAAACATGAGATTTTTTTTTGCAATTTTTTTTTTTTTTTTTTTTTTTTGTAGCTCATCAGCTATCATTAGAGTTAGTGTATTTTATGTGTGGCCCAAGACAATTCTTCTTCCAATGGGGCCCAGAGAAGCCAAAAGGTCGGACAACTTTAATCTACAATGACAAGAGGTTCCAGGAATAAAACAAGCCAAGGCAGTGGGGTAGATCTTTAGAACATTGCTTTGCCCTCTTTATGAGGAAATGGAAATCCCTTCTAATCTCTGAAGATCCAGCACTTAAAGCCCTCCCAGAACACACCGATTTCACACTCAACTCCCCCAAAGTGTTCACTATCTGTAAGAACATAAATTCACTTATTCTTTTGTTGAAAAGTATCTCTAAAGAATAACATCAATAATGAATCTCGGCTAGGCCTAGCTCATCTCCATAAATCATTTAGGGACAGAGGTCAGAAGGGGGTACTCTTTTGGTATTATTCAAGGCAGTTTGTACAGTTCAGGCCCCATTAGTGAGCACAAAAGGAGATCCATAAAATATTCATAGGCTGTGGTACAAACACATTGCCTGTGGGACACACGCCTAAGGGATTAGATGAGTCAGATCTATGGTTGCAGCCGTCTACTCTCTTAAACTCCGAGGTTTCCACAGCTCATCAGCAAATCTGATTTAGAACTTGAAGGAATTTTTCGAAACCACAGGAGAAAGGGTAGAGTAAGCAGGAGGTAAGCTATTTTGCCCAGGGCTCCACGGCCTAAAAAGAAGCTAGGAGGGTTTTATGGAGAAGGAGCCCAAACTGGATCAAGTTAACAGCTGGGAAAAAAAATCTCCCTGAAGTATACCTGGGGAGGAATGAATCATTGCCATGAAAAACATTCTCCTCCCTTTATTCATTATTGATATATTTTTTTACCAAATAAAATTATATCTAACCAATATTTGATTGTATATATAATCAGGGCAAGACACTTGCCTGATAAAGAATTGAAAAGTAAGTATCACAAACTGCATTTCCAGAAGGTTAGGATTGATTTGAAGTTAATTACAGCCATCCCTCTGTATCCAAGCGTTACTGGTTCCAAGATCCTCCACAGATACCAAACTTCATGGATGCTCAAGTCCCTTAGTTGACCCTCTGGACCAAATGCAGATACAGAGGGCTGACTGTATGCTGTTACAGTGGAAAAAATATCCATTATCCATAGATTTTTTCCTTTGATACTGGGCAGGTAATTAAGATCCTGTTTTCCCAGGGAAGTTGTCACCTATTGCCTCTGCAGGTGGGTGGGACCTGAGCCTAGCTGGGGAGAGGAAAGGACCATTCTGAGTCACCCCAGATTCAGATCTAGAGAAGGTATCAGCTAGGCAGGAAGCATGAGGGTGAGGCACCAAATTCCTGATACTGGAGAGAAGAGAAGGGCAGAGCAAACCACCCAGCCTAGGATGGATGCCATGTGTGGTTTTAATCTTCTGGACGCTGGGCATGAAGTGGTTAAAAAGAAACCCTAGGCAGCTGCAGCCCAGGGGCTCTGTAGTAGGACTTATTTTACAGTTCATTTTTCTATGCCACCAAGGGAGGCTTTTTTTTTTTTTTTTTAGCTGGGACCCAATCTGGAAGCTGTTCTACCCACTAGAAAGCCAGAAGCTATGAAACCCTCCCAGGGCTACAGCATGACTCAGAGGCAGCTGAACAAGGAAGGCCCGGTGCACAGTGGGGGCAGCTGCACCAGTTTTGCTCGTTTGCACCGTCTCTGGGAGGAAAGCAAAACCTCCTTAGAAAGATAGAATGATGTAGCCATCATTTGCCAACGTAAATTCCAGACAAAGTAAAGGCTTACATGTAAAAACTTGAAAAACTAGATAGAAAGAGATGAAAAGGAAGATTTAGCTGGTCTCAAGTAGGGAAAGAAGGCATCAGTAATAGTAAAATTATGGAGAAACTCGCTCAGGGTCTATGTGGGGAGAGCTAGGACTCAAACGTGAGTCTGTAATGCCAGAGCCTCACCCTGCCCCAAGTGCTTCTTTAAGGTTTATTTATTTATTTATTTTATTGTTTTTGACAGAGAGAGAGAGAGAGAGAGAGAGAGAGATACAGAGACAGAGAGAAAACTGAACTGGGGGCACTCCCCAGTTCAGCACATGGGTCTGCACGGGCCAGGGCCAGGATTCAATCCTTGGTCCTTGGTGCTCGGTGCTGCAAAGTGAGCACTTAACCCACTGAGCCATCCCAGCTTCCCCCCAAGTGCTTCTTTAAGGAAAAAATAAAAACAGGTACCTCCAAAAACAAAGATTTCTAAAATATGTTTCCCCAAACTCACCAAAATGTGGAAAGAGCAGGCAACACATTGTGAGGCTTTGGCAGTATATAATAGACGTAGAGTTATGATCCTGAAGAAGATTTACAAACCAAAAGAAAAAGAGAGAAAGAAGCCAATTAAAATCTTGACAAGCTTAACAAATAGGCTGTTTCCAAAGGAAGAAATGTGGACAAATAACATGTTAAAAATGTTCAGTCTCCTTACTATCAAAGAAATGCACATTTAACAAAGACAGGGTTTTGTTTTGTTTTAGATTTATTTTATTGTTTTAGAAAGAGAGAGAGAGAGAGAGAGAGAGAGAGAAGGAGGCAGGACCCAGAGCAGTCTCAACAGTTGTACATCATTAGTTGTGATATGATTTCATTTCACACAGGTGGATGTGGGACTGTGTGGGGTGGGAACCAAACTGGGGCCTCCTCCATGGGAGGCAAGGAACTTCGGCACTGGGCCATCCCAGCGGTTACCAGTTGGGCCTTAGTTTAGCGTAGGGTTTTGCATGGGCCAGGGTCAGAATTCTGTCCCCGACCTCGTGGTTGCCAGGCAAGCGCTCAACCTGCTGAGCTGTTGGACATTCCTGAAGGCAGGGCTTTCTTTTTTTTTCCTTCTAGCAAATTGCCAAACTTTTAACAAAAGTAAATGCCTAGTGTTTTGTGAGGTAAGAAAGATAAGGTGACCAACTTTTTAGAACACCAACCCAGAACACATTTATACCAGATAAAAAAATTAATAATAATATAATGCATAATGAATAATTACACATATATGTATTATTATTTTAACATAAAATATGAAAAATAGGCATTAATTTTTAATTATATATTATTTTGTATTACATATACTTTTCAGTTACATAACTGCTATTTGAACAAAACTACAAAGATAGTTAACAAGAACAACTAGTAGTAATTAATAATAGGATAAATAAAAAATAATGTACAAGAAAAACATAACAATATATATATATATTTTAAAGATTTATTTTATTGTTTGAAAGAAGGTGAGAGAGAGAGAGAAAAAAGGTGGGGAGGGCCTAGAGCAGTCTTCTCAGCTGCTCATCATAAGCTGTGACATGGCTTCATTCCACACAGGTGGATGTGGGGCTGCGTGGGGTGAGAACCAAACTGGGGGCCTCCCCCATGGGAGGTAAGAACCTTCACCACCATCCCAATGGTTACCAGTTGCTCCACAGGTCAGCATATGGGTTTGCACGGGCTGAGGCTGGGATTTGATCCCCGGACCTCACGGTTGCAAGGCAAGCGCTCAACCTGCTAAGCTATCCCAGCATCCCCATTTTTTTGAATTGCATGTTTTAATGACCAAAATAGCCTTATAAAAATATGAGGGGAAGCTGGGATGGCTCAGTGGGTTAGGCACTTGCTTTGCAGCCCTGGGGACCGAGGATCGAATCCCGGCCCCGGCCCCTTGTGGACCTGTATGCTGCACCGGGGAGTGCCCCCACTTTGGTTCTCACTGGGGTGAGATCCTGGCCCAGTTCCTGCCCTGTGCAGCCCTGCGCCCACCTGTGGAATGAAACTATGTGGAAAAACCAATGATGTGCAACTATGGAGACTGTTCTGGGCCCTCCCCCTTCTCTCTGTCTCTGTATCTCTCTCTCTCTGTCAAAAAACAATAAAAATAAATCTTTAAAAAATACGAAAACAAACTTCTCTGTACTATAGTGAAATGAGAGCAGTTTTAAACTATG
>PVKE010046545.1:0-12223 GCA_004027555.1 Craseonycteris thonglongyai | reverse complement strand
GGACCTTGAAAACATCTTATTAAGCAAAATAAGTCAGAATGAAAGAATCAAGAAATGTATGACCTCACTTATAGGTGGAATATAAAACTGAAAGTAACAGAGAAACAAAGACTCATGAACACAGTCAATAGTTTAGTGGTTACCTGAGGGTGAGAGGGAGGTGAGTAGGAAAGATGGGGGGGGGGGAGGGAGGGGGAATCAAACACACGGTGATGGAAAGTGAGCTGATTCTGGGTGGTGAGCACATAATGCGATGTATAGACAATGTAATGTAGAGTTGTACACCTAGAAACAATGTAATTGACATCAATGTCACGCCAATAAAATTTAAAAAATAAATAAATAAAATAAGCATAATGAAAAAAAAAAGAGTTCTAAGAACACTGAATAAACTATAAATATCCTCTTACCACATATGTGAACACCAAGTAAGGTGTCAAAAGACGACCAAAATAAGAGCAAAATCTGTGCACCAAACCTGACCTATTTTACCATCAGCTGTGCATTGGAATATCATAGGCCAACAAAGTCTATGAAATTCTTGTTGGGGAGAAAAAAGAAAAAAAACAAATATTCCACGTGCTACAAATATTTGCTTCTATGTTGACAGTGCTACTTGTTCTAAAGGTTCCCTTGAGTCTTTTGTCATGAAATTAACTATGTGCTTTTCTGTGTCAAACATCCAAAGACTCTGTTTTGCATTACCTTAAGTGACTTAACCATGTGCAACCAATGAGAATCCCTTGATTCTGTTTTTACAAATCTCCAAATGAGTATTTTCCCTAATTTCCTTGAGTAACCCACTTCAGTTCTTAAAACCTTTCTAGGGGAAGCCGGGATGGCTCAGTGGGTTAAGCGCTCACTTTGCAGAGCCGGGGACCGGGGATCAAATCCCGGCCCCGGCCCGTGCGGAACCACATGCTGAACTGGGAGCTCCCCCAGTTCAGTTCCCTCTCTGTCTCTGTCTCTGTATCTCTCTTTCTCTCTGTCAAAAATAAAAATAAATAAATAAATATATATTAAAACCTTTCTAATAGTGAAAACCCTCCTCATTAACTACTGTAACTCTCTCATATGGCCATGTAAGTCTCTTTCCTCTCATTATTTGGAGTGTCTTGAAGAACAGCAGTCACACCAAAAGCATAGATCTACATTTGACTGGATCTTATGGATGGAAATGACTTCTCCTTCAGAGATTAATGCAAGGTGAGTTACACTCACTATAATTTGCTGAAAATTATACTTTCCAAGTCCCATAGTTAATCGCTCACCTTTTATAAATAAATGAATTTTGGCTTGCAGTGGGAGTGATAACAAACCTAAACAGCAATTCCAGAACTAGGCTTATCTTCAACACTTTTTTTTTTTGTGGCTAAATTATTTTTTTTAATATGTTTTATATATTTATATATAATAATATTTTATGTATATATTATATATATATATAATATATATAATATATATATAAAACATGGCACCATTTTGGAGTATATAACTGAAAAATACCCACTATTACAGGACATAATGATCATGTATTTCATAATAATCTTCCATCTCTGGGAAAACCTTAGGAAGCTAGATGACTGGCTCTTTCCATGTCAAGTATTGGCCACACTTTGAGAAGCAATTGGCTGGCTGGGTCCATGTGTATTAGGTGACTAGGGTCCAGAGCTGGAACCCAGTGAAACAAAAAAAGGTGATTAGGAATGAAAAGTAGGGTCAATTCAAGGCTGGAACCAGGAAGAAAGCATAAGCTATCTGTTTCTATAAAGATGTTTTGTGCTGTAACAACAACAAAAAACAACTCAAACTGTTTTAACAATGGGGATATATTGGTCTGTGGAACGAAAATATCTAGAAATAATATAGTTTCTGCACAGACTGAACAGGGCTTTGACTTTCTGTACTCTTGGATCTATCTTTCTCTGTCCTTAGGCTGGCTCCACACACACTTATCACACTAAATTGTGTTACATACCCCCCGCTCCACCACCAGAACTAATCACCATGGCCAACAGAATATGATAATCGGATTGATGTAAACCCATCCTGCCTTGTCCTTGGACATGGGGGTGGTGTTCAAGCCCACCAAACCATGTATCTGCCACAACACAAAAGAGGTACAGTGGGTGCTAGAGAGGCATGGTGTTCCCACTGAATCAGTGGTCAGTGAGAGCGGGAGGGTGAAGCCAGAGAGGAGAGATGCAAGAGAACTAGCAAGTAAAACAGCCACAGGGCCAGCATCTGACTCAATTCATTAGGCACGAGAGAAGCTCACACTGGAGCAAAGCTCAACTCAAATGGTAGATTGAATGTGTTCTTCCTGCTGTAGTGGGTGCCTAAGAAGAATTTGGGAAGGGCTGGAATCCAGACCTCCATTCATAATAATCACTTCCTGATGTTAATTATTAAGAAAAAGAATGATGGCTATACTGCCAGATAGCTCATGGCCCTCAATCACCACTCTAGAATAAAAGAAAGAGGCATTCATTGTTTCAAGCAACTAATGGACTATTTAGGAAATGTCTGCTCTTAAGAACAAAGTAGAACTCTGAAATGCTAAGCATTTCATTGACTAAAACAGCTTGTTTCCTAAGAATAGCACTATGTACGGTGACAGGGTATTCTAGGACTGAGTGATTCCTTCAGTAGGAAAAAGTTTACAGGCCAATATTGAAGAGGGAAAGGGGAAGGTCACAGCCTCTGGGAAAGTGCATTTTACAATTTATCAATATCTGAGTGCAAATACCACTTGTTTTGTTTTTGTTTATTATCAAGAAAGTCTGTCTAAGAAGAAATCAATTAGTAAATATCTTGCACAGTACTTGCCAAGTAGTAGGCACTCAATAAATGTTCAGTGAATTAAAGTATATATTGAGTGCCTCGTAAGTACTGTGACAGGCACTGATGGTAATTTAGCAGACCCTGTATGGAACCCTGGCCACTCCCCATCCCAAGTACATGTATGGCTTCTTATTACAAGCACCAGAGGCTCTGCTGGAGGGAGATGCTAAATCCATACATGAGGTAGGCTGGAGGTGTGGGGCAGTTACTATCCCTGGGAGGAGCTCTCAACCGCTATGGTTGCTAATGGGTGGATAAATTCAGAGAGGCTTCTTTGCCTCTCTGGTGGGACAGCTCTAAGGCATGTTCTCTGCTGTCTCACAGAGCTCTTGAGTAGGAATGAGCCCCAGTTGCCTGTGGCAGTTACCTGCTCATTAATATACACTGCTGGGCCTCCTTCCCTTTGTTTTCTCACCTTTCCACTCTCTTGCCAGCATTTCCTGGGATTATCTCCTGAATAAACTTTTCCTGCTTGCAACCTTGTCTCATGATCAGCCTCTGTGGAGGAACAAAGCCTATGAAAGTAGCCCTCCTTCTTAGCTCTTCTTTCTTTCTTCCTGGCTATCAGAATTCTATTATTGTGGGGAGAGGCAATAATACTAGCACTGGGGGGTGGATTATTATTGGGATATGCCAAACATGACAAGCCCATTTTCAGCTTTTCCAGCCTATCTGGCAGCTACAAGGGGTTGGTAGGATCACTTTAGCCAATGAGATATAGTAGGCTAACCAAATGTCCCATTTTAAATGGGACTAAAAACAACAGTACTGAAAACTACAGTACTCTCCCATTTCAAACAGTGTATGTGGTCAGCCTACTCTCACTGGGCTAAATTAAGGGTGTCAGTAGGCTGACCACACGTATCATTTGAAAAGTGATAGCACCATTGTTTTCTGTCCCATTTAAAATGAGACATCTGGTCAGCCTAAATATAAGCATAAAGCTAATAAAAATTTTCTGGAAAAGCTGTTGTTCTTCTGTTAAAAAGTTATAGATACTACTGCTCCCTCCTGCCTTGAATACGGTCATGGTGCCATTTGCCACTTGTTACAGCAAAAAGATTCATAGCAAACATTTTTCTGGTCCCAACATCATTGATCCAGTGAATGAATAAGAGCAATGGCCCATCTCTGAGATTTCTTGTTATGGGAGAAGATAGAGTCCTATTTGTATAAGCCAGGGGTGTCAAACTCAATTAAAACATGGGCCATTTGGTGCAACAGGCAAGATTCACGCAGGCCACATCATATTTACAAACGTTGCCAGAACTGAGTCAGCGCATTTATACACGTCCACAGGCCCCCAGGAAAAGCACTGGGCCACGTGTATACTCGTCTTCAGTAGTTAAAGGGTTAATGAGGGAATTGTGTGTACGGTATTGCCTCGATCTCCCCTAAGCACTGTATTCTTCATAACAATTTTTTCTATTTTCATTTTATTTCAGAGTAACGTGGGCCACAAAAAATCACCTGGCCCACGGGGCCTCCAGTTTGACACCCCTGGTATGAGCCAACTTCTTCCCATTTTCTGTTTCTTGCGGCCAAAAGCGATCCTAATCAATAAGGATTAAAAGAGATCAAGGAGGAACAATATATGACTGTTTCACGAGTGAATAATAATATAATTAGTTATGAGACTAAGTTATAAGATAATTAGAACCATTTTTATTAACTCTAAGATGAAGGGTATGATTTAATAGTTCATTCAAGCACCGGTTGAACAACTAGTTGGCACAGATTTAAGTAATGTAGACTGTTTGCAGCTAGGGAACCCTTCAGATCATTTCCAACCTCAAGTTTTTATCACTGTCTTACTAGAAGAAAGGAAAAAGTCAGAGTAGTATTCCAAGAGAGAGAAGAGAAGAAAGAAATGGGCCTTGAAAGTGGATAGGATATGAATAAAGTGAAATAAAGAGTATTGCAATTAGAGCAACAGGGTGGAGATACTTGTACATAGTGCAGAACTATCACTCACACCTAGGAAGCTCATAGCTGAAAGCCCTAAACTTGGACCCCTTGCTCCCACACACAAAATAAATGAGGGGAAATGCAGCCACACGTGATGAATTTTAATGTAGATGTAGTGTAGACACATTAGCTATTCCAAAAGGGCATGTTTCAACTGGAATGTCTGCTATGACTGGATTCAGCTGATCTTGCTTTAAACCCTCTTAGCAATCTCAAAATCAGCTCAATGGATAATGACAAAAGTGCTAACTTCTGTTACACCACTCTCTGAAGATGAGACTGGGATGTCATCAGGTGTGGCATTAAATGCCAAGCTGAAAAGAAAATAAATGAGACTGATGTGGTAGAATTCGATGATACTGGGCCCCTGAGAGAAGCCCGTTATCATTGCTTGGCATTTAGTGGCATCTGTAATTCATCAGCTATTCCTTAGCAGAACCCTGTGAACTAGAATTCTGTTGTTTTTTGTGTTTTTTTTTTAGTGAAGAAAGAGAAAGAGGATCAACATATAATCTCAAATTAACTAAAATACCTTTTCAGTAGTAATATAAACAAATGTAACCATGAGTTGAAGAGCTAGAGTTTTGTGGTAGAAAATAATATATGGTCCCTGCTAATTCTAACCAGGACCATTGACTGTGTATTACAATAATAATAACTACTGGTATCTACATTTTAAAAGGTGCTATCACAGATGCTACCTTATTTACATTTCACAAAAACCCAGAAGGTAGATAAATCAAAAATTAAATTTGTTTTACAGAGCAGGAAACTGAGCGTCATAGAGGTAAAGCAATCAAGGTTACCAGGCTGGTAAGGGTGTGGAAATTGAGATTTCTAATGAAAATTCCCACCTTAGCTTTCCTCTACATGGAATCAACTGGATGGCCAACTCTGGTTAGTCTTAGAGTGTCCAAGACAAAGGCCAACACACAGCTATGAAATTTGTTAGAATTTCTATAGATAAATTAATGTCACTTACTCATTGAATAATTGTTAAATCCCAAGCATGAGCCAACCACCGTGCTGTGTACTGTGGACCCTTAGAGAAGAAGTTCCTTGCCCTCAAGCACTTTACAGTTCCTTTCAAAGGCTGTAAGCCCCTTTGGTTACTCTCCTCATAGCCAAGGCAGAATGCCTTGCCCCAGAGACCACTTTCAGCTGGCTCTGGTGTTGAGGGCAAGACCTGCTGTGATTTGCTGACTGGATTATCAAGAACACAGTGGTCTATAGACGTGAACAAAACAGGATGGTGAGAGAGGTCTAGGACCCAGAGAAAAATGATACATGTCAGTCACTCTACAGTACCACTGTCCAGAAGAACATTCTGGAACGATGGAAATGTTCTATATCTGTGCTATACAATTTGCTACCCAAGCCCTGTCATTGCCACTTGAAATATGGTTAGTATGACTAGGGGACTATATGTTACATTTTGTTTAGTTTTAATAATTTCATAACCACGTGGATAAAGTGGCTATCATATTGGATAACACAGCTCTGGAAGCCATACTAAGAGTGGGACAGCTCAGCAGGTTCTACATCTTGAGGGAAAAAGAGCTACAACTTCTACGTGTGCAACAACAGAGGTATAGCTCCTCTGCACACTCCCCCTGGGAGAGAACAGTCTTTCCTTGGAACTACCTCAGTAGGCTAACCAGGGCAGCTCGTGGAGCTTGGAGAACATGAGCACTGTGCTCATTTAAGGTTTCTGAATCAGCACAATCCACGTTCCTTGCTGGGGCCGCCTGTGCGTTATGTTTAGCAGCATGCCTTTTGCCTACGTCCACTAGATGCCAATGTCACCCTCAGTTGTGACAACCAAATATGTCTGAAGACACAGCTGAATGTCCTCTGGAGATCAGAATTGCCCTTGGTTGAGTCCCACTGTTACAGTTCAAGTAACAAAACCATAAACAAACTGCTCTACAGGATCAAATGAGAATAAGTAGGGTTTGCTCTTGGGAAAGAGGGGCAGAAAAGAGACTTGTGGAGGATGAGTCATGCAGGGAAGGTGAGAACAGCCTAAGGTGAGCGTGTTGGGTACAGTGAGAGGGCCCAGAAGAAGGTGGTTTAAAAATAAAAAGCAGGGCTGTTTGACTTGGAGTTTGCTCTACCCCATGTAAAATCTGTTGTACCCTCCCCCACCTGCCCAGTAACACGTATTGTGCTTTACAAATGTTTGTGTGTATGAATTCTTGTTGAAATCAACAAAGGAGCTAACATTCACACTTGGACTAAATTACAAACCTAAATCCGGGACCTGGGCATTGGGATGATGATGATAATGATGATGATGGTGATGATGACGGTAGTGATGGAGGAGGGGGAGGAAGGAGAGGAGGAGGTAGGAGAAAGGAGAAGAACAACCGTTTTATCGACCAGGCACTGAGCTAAGCATACCTTAGAACACCTGGATGGCTCTCTATGAGGCAGGCACTACCGCTTGCCCTGCTTTACACATTGAAGCAGACAGAGAAAAACGGCCTGGATCAATCAGGGAGGACATCAGGGAAGCAGACCCACCATGAGAGCTATGGAATAAGAGATGGATCAAAGCAATAAGACCTGACAGAGTGGTGGGAAGGGCTAGAGAAGTAAAGGTCCAAAAACGGGGCACTGATGGACCCATGGCACTGGTGGGCTAGTGGAAATGGCAGGACATCGTAGCTGGGCTGGGGTCACAGTGGGATAGAGTACTGGGTGTTGGGCCTGTGCCCCCTGCTGATTGGTGGCCTGCATTCCAAGAATGGAGAAGGCTGGGGCAAGCTGCAGCCCACGGGCACCCTGGGGTCCACTTCTCACCACTGCTGTCTCTCTGATCACTTCTATTCCTGCGATATAAATTTAGTTAGAATCCTTTTATCAAACAGCTAAAAATGTAACTGGCAGATAGCCACACATCTATATAAGCAAATGTTCATTCAATATTATTTATGAATATAAAAACATGTTTCCTATTATAAACAAAACAAAAAAAGGTTACACAAGTTACAGTGTAGCCATCACACTATGTTGTTTTTAACACTTTAATGATATGAGAGAAAGACTGTATTATAATATAATATGAAACAGGAAAGTATGTCATTGTGCGAGTGCATGCAATGATGCAATTTTTATAAAATTATTCACACACACAGAGAAAAATGACTAGAAGGAAATATACAAAAACTCAAGTGGGGGATTATGGATGATTTTAATTTTCTTATTCCTATGCTATATTTTTCTCTAAATGATTATATAGCAATCATTTTTAATTGTTACTGTGCTTCATACATTTATTTAGGGTTTTAAAATTTTGTTCACTGATGAGTGTGTGTGTTCCATCCTTATTACATGACTCTACAATTAAAATTCCTTGCCAAAACACTCATTTTTAAAAGATTATATTAACTCACTCACTAAAGGAGTGAGGGGGAGAATTTTTACATCTTGTTCATCAACGTAGCAAAGGAGGTAAAGGAGCTCTGTTTGGAGCACAGCCTGTCCCCTATCTCAAACTTCAATAATACACTCAGAGGGCCCAGCACAGGTCATGGTCAGTGGTGGTGCTCAGAGCCACACCCACAGGCAGGGAGCACTGCCTTCTACTCCTCCTTGAGCACTGCCTTCTACTCCTCCCTCTACCCATCCCACCTCACCCTTACAGGCAAGATTGAGTGGACCACGCCCGTCCTGCGGTTCTGGACCATTAGACAACTGCGGACCCTCACCTTCTATTGGGGTCATGGTTGAGTGCGGCTTGGCACTGTATTTTTAGGGAATAAAAAACAGAGAAATACTTTTAGCCAGCCTCTCACTCTCATTATCGCTCTCTCCTGGTGTCCGAAAATTCCACCTCATTTCACCAAAAAGAATTCCTTAAGATTTTCTAAGCCTGATGCCCATATGCTAGTGGCCTCCAAATTACAATGAGACGTGGAGTGGGCAGACACCCTGGAAGAGCAGCCTGCTTATGCAAATTGGGACACTGTCAGTGGGTTGCTCCCAGTTGGCTCCTTGGAAACCCTGACATGTGAAAGGTGCCCAGGAATGGGGAAAGGAAGAGCAGAAACTTCATGCAATCAAGCAGAGAAGTTTATCAGCATAAATCAGAGTCCTGCCCCGCTTCTCTGGCCACTGATGCATACCTGATAGGTAAGGGTGAAGAAGCCATGTGAAAGTGCCATGTGCTTAGAACTGTTTCCCCTGGAGTAGTGAGATTCCTATACATTTCATTGACCTGGAAATATAATTGCCTGTATGTCTGAGTTCTCTAGCGATAAGATTCTCACCCAATTTCAGAGTCTCAGCATAATGCCAGTCAGTTTATCTCTGGGTGTCTAGGAATTACACACCTTTGGTGCAATTGGCTAAATCATTTCATCCTCCTACCAGCAGGTTCCAATCGTGGAAACCTAATCAATCTTTTGACCATCTACATTAATCCCCAAAAGGACCCAGTTAATCCAATTGGCTGCAGTGCAGCCCAGTCACAATTTACATCAGACCATCTGGTGACTCTGTCTCCCCCCAGGGTAGCCCAGAAGAACCATCTGCTTCAATGCTCTGTATGTCCCACTGAAGAGGCAAAGGTTGAGGCTGACCACACACCAGCAAGTTATTCTCCTTTCTTTTCATGAACTAAGGAAATCCTGAAAGACTCTGCAATTTAGCTGCTCACATCCTGCAGAGCCTGCTTTGCATTCGGAGGGAGCACATTGTAATATGCAGAATGCAAATTAAACTTTATGGCTGCCATAACCTTGGCCATTTATTGCAGCAGATTCGGTAATTGCCTGATGCTGCTAATAAAGCCAAGACTACTTTGGCCTTTTCCTTTTTCTCTAACTTTTGCAGATGGAGCTGCCATGTTGATTAGCAATCCTGGTGTTTCTTTGCACTATTTCTTGGGCGAATGTATTAATATCAGTTAAGGTCTTTTGCATATAAGCAACCAGGGTTAGTCTCAGGTAGTCTCAGAGATGGACAGTAAAACTGAAAATAAAATATATTAGTATGCTCAAGTAGTGCTTGAGACATGAGTAGAGTTATTAACATTCTGAAGGAAAATAGGTTTGCACCAAAATACAAGAAGAGTTAGAAAAAAACCGATCAGTTTAAGTCCAACTGGTGACTACAAATTATACTCAAGGATAAAAGTTGGCTCTTTGAGTCGTTTGAACCATAAAGGCATCTATGGTTTGCATTAACTTGGGGGGGAATCACCCAGCATTAGAATTCTCACCAAAGAAGAATGAATAAAGCCAGGACTACCGCCGGCTTATGTGATGCCTGTACATGAACTAGAAAAAGGTCCCCATTCTTCTGGGCAGATAAAACTGGCCCTGACCAGGCATTTTCCTTTGTGATCTTTTGCCATGGGGAGCCACCACCAAAGAAAACATCCCAGGATAGCAATCTACCGACCCTCCATATTTTAATGATGCGGAGATAACGGAGGTAGATGTATGAAAAGCTTAATTGGGAAAGAAGTAGGCAGCATTTCCACAATGTCCGGAGCTTTGGGCTTCCCAAAGAAGGGAACAGGCAAAAACCTGGGTAAAGTTCAGGGATTTGAATAAACACTAAACTCCAAGTGTGTGTTTGCAGATGTCCTGGGTTACAGGACACCAGCTGCTCCACCCCTGTCCCAGCGGACAGCCAGTATAAATACATCAGACTTGGGGCCATTGCCTTTTGTCTCCTCTACCCAGTACTGTGGCCATGAGAATTGTATCTTGAACCAGGACACTGTAGAGCTCATTCCTTTGGTGATGCTTATGGGCTAAGCAGGGAGTACAACAATCTCAAATGTACTTGCCGCTCATTACTTCTGAGCTGGGTAAAGAAGTAGATGCATGGAAAAGATATGGGGGCTAGACAAATCAGCACAGCCAATATTCGGCCCGAGGACTGTGGTAGATTTCATGAAAAGTCCCAGTGCTTTACCTTTCCCTGTGTCACGTGCATTTGGCGTGCCTCTCGCTAAAGAGGATGAGTCTATTTCTCCACCTTTGTAGTTATGCTTAGCCATGTAACTTGTTTGGGCCAAATAAAATTGATGAAAAGAGCAGTGTGCTTATTCCAAACCTACGCTTCAGAAATTGTGCATGTTTCTGCTTACTCTCTTGCACTTGTGCAATTGTCATGAGAAGAACACACTTGAGCTAATCCTCTGTCCCATGAATAGATGAGAGACTTGGAGAAAAGCTGTCTCAGCAAAGATCAGTGCCCCCAGCCAACTCTAAGACTCATGAGTGAGCCTAGTAGAGGTCAGACAACCCATAAGTGTGTGCTTTATACTAATAAATGATTGATGCTTTAAGCCACTGAGTTTTGGAATCATTTGTTACACAGCAAAAGCTAACTGATACACAGAGCTAGGCAAAGACTGGAGTCCTTAGCATTCAAGTTTACGAACCTTGTCACCAACAGCCTCCATTAGCCCACAGCAACTCCTAATTTCTGCTTCTCTGTTCCCAGTTCCCAAGTCCTGAGGTGAACAAATAGCAGGAAGATGCTGTAGAATCTCAGGGAACACCAACGTGTTTGTGTTCAAGGGCCAGAAAATCTCCTCAAAGATGTGGCTGCAACCATTGGCCGTCTTCCAGGTCATACACTAAGAGTGATTCCTCCTTCAACCAGTTTCTCCTTGCACTGTGGATAATGAAACATCTCATTCAGTTCCAAATACACTGTCAGTATTCAAGAAAAGTCAATGATAAAAAGAACAAAATGCTGTCATCATCTCTGCTGCCTATTCATCCATTCCTGGAATTTCCTCTAACCCTTTTATCCCCCCCATCAACATAAATGTTTATCATCAATTTATCAGGGTAAAGTGATCACTGGGCACCTCTGCGTGCTACACTCAGCTTGAGCGGACCTGAGCTCTGTCCGGGGGGCTCCGTGGGCTCTTCCACTGGCTTCATTTGAAAGCTTCTCATAGCTGCTAAAAGGTCAAGTAAATCACTTTCACCAAGGCCTGTGAAATCGGGATACAATTTCAATTTACTTTTTCCCAAGAATTTCATACCGTATTTTCCGGCGTATAAGACGACCGGGCGTATAAGACGACCCCCTAATTTTACAGTTAAAACATAGGTTTAGGCCTATATTCGCTGTATAAGACTACAGCCTCGGAAGTGGGGGATAGTCTTATACAGCGAATATAGGCCTAAACCTATGTTTTAACTGTAAAATTAGGGGGTCGTCTTATACGCCCGGTCATCTTACACGCCGGAAAATACGGTAAACAGAATGATTTTCCTTCCCCAAAAGGGCCTATTTATGCTTCTTTATTATTTTCCTACATTGTATTATGAGGTCTTGAAATAATACCTGAAGAACAGCTTTCCTAGAGCTTGGGGTAAAGCTCACCACTCTGTTCAAAATTTAGAATTAATTCTGACTTCTTGGCCACTTTAAG
>PVKE010046544.1:0-12224 GCA_004027555.1 Craseonycteris thonglongyai | reverse complement strand
TGTGTCCATAGGTCTCTGTGTCTTTGTTACTTTCACTTTTATATTCCACCTATAAGTGAGGTCATGTGTTTCCTGATTCTTTCAGTCTGACTTATTTCGCTTAATAAGATGGTCTCTAGGTCCATCCATGTTGCCAGAAATGACTGTAATTTATCATTTCTCATCGCTGAGTAGTATTCCATTGTGTAAATATACCACAACTTCTTTATCCAGTCGTCTATTGAAGGGCATTTTGGTTGTTTCACAGTGGCCAGAACATGGAAACAACCAAAAATGTTTTAACAATTTGAAGGCTACCATCTAAATCCTAATAGCTAATATCTATTGCACATTCACCGGATGCAAGCATTATACTAAGAGCTTTATGTAGAGCATCTCAGTGAACCCAATTGTGTTCATCCTATTATTATTACTTCTGTTTTATAGATAAGGAAATGAAGATCCAAGGAGAATGAATAATTTAAATGAGGTAGCATAGCTAAGCAGCAGTGATTTGAACCCAAATCCTTTTTTTAATATTGTCTATAAGTTGTGCTTACACTTTTACTTATCACTATTGGTTTTCTTTATGCCTTCCCCTTTCATAAATTCATTTTAATTGTTGGAGTGTATCTTTGAGTCTTTTCTTCCAGAAATAATATAGGGGTGGTAAAAACACCTAAATCCTTGTATATCTAAATAAGTCTGTTAATTATTGTTACTCTTGAATGATAGTCTGGCTGATGCTAGAACTCTAAGCTCATACTCATTTCTCCCACAATACATATGTGTCCGTTGTTATCTAAGATCCTATTGCAGATTGAAAGTTTGTTGCCCATTGGATTTTTTTCATATCTTTGTTAGATAACATATCTCCATCTCCATCTCTCTTACTTCCCCTCCTCTCCCTTTCCCCATGCCCTCCGCTCAGGTTATGGGACTCTGTTGCTGAGGTTCACAAATTTAGGAAAGAAGTGCAGTAGACTCTCCATTAACTGGAACTCAAGCAATCACCACTGTCAAACAACCAGCAAATTTTTTTTGCCCTTTGCTTGAGATTTTGCCAGTGACTTGAGAGTGCCTGTTGTTTCAATTCTGGTTAACTGAGAGTCTACTTACATCTATCTGGCATCTACCAATCCCCCTGAACACTGGCTAACTGAGAATCTACTCTATCTGGATCTTTTAATCTGAAAACATAGCTTTCAATTAGAAAAATTTATTCTATTCTTTATTTCATGTCTCTAGCTTAATTTTCTCCTAATGGGAAATCCTACTAGGTGGATACTGGATCTCTTGGATCTGTACTCTTGTGGATCTGCTTTCCACTTCTCAACATTTTCTGTTTTCATCACTTATCCCTTTTAATTCTCCTATTGGAAGTCTGTCAGAGTGGTCTTTTAATTTAATATTTAGGTCTATACTAATGCCCATTATTTTATTCAACACTGTTAGATTTTTTTTTGAAAATATTTTCTTCTTTTTTATTTAAAAAAATTATTAAAATATAGCAAAATACAATATTATATGTTTCAAGTGTACACCAAAGTTATTAAAGATTTATATACCTAAAAAATGATCATCATAAGTCTAGCAACCATCTGACACTCTACAGTGCTATCACAGTATTATTGACTATATTCCATATGCTGTACGTTACATCCTCATGACTTGTTTTGTTTTATACCTGGAATTTGAACCTCTTATTCCCCTTCACCCTTTCCCCCTTAAAATTTTTTTTCAATGACAGTTGATAGTCACCATTATTTTATATTAATTTCAGGTATACAACATAGTGGTTAGACATTTATGTAATTTAAGAGGTGGTCCTCCTGGCCATTCTAGTATCCATCTGGCACACATATTTATTACCATATTATTGACTATATTCCTATGCTTTACTTTACATTCCTGTGACTATTTTGTAACTACCAATTTGTACTTTTTAATCCCTTCACCTTTTTCATCAGGCTCTCCAAGTCCACTACCACCTATCACCCCAATAACTCTAGTACCCATCTGACACCATACAATATTGACTATTCTTTATGCTATATCCTATATCCTCATGACCACTTTGTAATAACTGATTTGTACTTCTTAATCTCTTCCCCTTTTTCACCCTCCTCCAATCCCCCTTTCATCTGACAACTGTAAAAATGATTTCTGTATTTATGTTTGTTCTATTTTGTTTGTCTGTTCATTTTGTTCTTTAGATTCCACATATAAGCAAAATACATTGCATCTGTCTTCCTGACATACCTCACTCAGTATTATACCTTCCAGGTCCAATCAAACTGCCACAGATGGCAAGAACCCATTCCCTCCCATGGCTGAGCAATATTTCATTCTATATATGTACTACCTTCTCTTTATTCATTTTTCCATCAATGGATACCCAGTCTGCCTCCACATCTTAGCCATTTAAACAATACTGCAATGAACATATGACTTCACATGTCCCCTTTTGCATTCCTTCAGATAAATACTCAGAAATGCACTTACTAAGTCCTTCTTTGTCTCTTGTTATAACCTTTCTTTTAAAGTCTATTTTGTCTTCTGATAAGTGCTGCTACCCCAGCTTTTTTTTTTCTTCTCATTTTTATTTTCATGAAATAACTTTTTCCATCCCTTAACTTTCAGTCTGTGTGTCATTCTATCTGAAATAAGTCTCTGGTTGGTAGCATATATAAGGGTCTTGTTTTCTTATCCATTCAGCCACCCTTTCTTTTGATTGGAGCATTTAATCCATTTACATTTAAAGTGATTTTTGTAGATATGTAGTTATTACTATTTTATTGTTCATGTTGTTGACCTTTTTACTTATTTCATCTTAAAGAAGTCCCTTAAATATTCCTTGTGATACCTATTTGGTGATGATGCACTCCTTTAGCTTTTTCTTGTTTGGGAGGCTCTTTATCTGTCCTTCAATTGTAAATGAGCTCTCTTAGAGTAATATTGGTTTTAGGTCCTTGCTTTTCATCACTGAATATTTCCTGCCACTGCCTTCTGGCCTGCAAAGTTTCTATTGAGAAATCACCTGACAGTCTTATGGAAGGTAACTAACTGCTTGTCTCTTGCTACTTTTAGGATTCTCTTTGTGTTGAACCTTTGGCATCTTAATTATGATATGTTTTGGTGTGGACCTCCTTGGGTTCATCTTGTTTGAATTCACTATGTTTCCTGGGCTATTTCCCATTGTTATTTCTTCAAAGAGGTTTTCAGTCCCTTGCTTGCTTTCTTCTTCTGATACCCCTATAATGTGAATATGGTACACTGGATGTTGTCTCAGAGGCTCCTTAAACTGTCCTCAATTTTTGGATTATTTTTTCTTGTTGCTGTTCTGATTGGGTATTTTCTGCTACCTTAACTTCTAAATCACCGTTTTGATTCTCTGCTTCATCTAATCTGTTGATTCCCTCTAATGTATTCTTCATTTTTGTATTCTTTATTTCTGACTGGTTTATGTTTTTTATCCATTTTTGTTTCCTATCTCTTTGTTGAAGTTCTACATGAGATCACTGAGCATCCTTAGAACCAATGTTTTGTTTTGTTTTTAAAGATTTACTTTTATTGTTTTTTGACAGAGAGAGAGAGAGAGAGAGAGAGAGAGAGAGAGAGAGAGAGAGAGAGAGAGAATGGGGAGGGCCCAGAGCAATCTCCATAGTTGACAGCATTAGTTTTCCATATAGTTTCACTCCACAGGTGGGCATGGGGCTGCTCAGGGCAGGAACTGGGCCGGAGACTCCTACATCAGCCCTGGCAAGAACTGAACAGGGAACGCACCCCAGTTCAGCATATGGGTCCGCATGGGCCAGGGCCAGGATTCAGTCCTCGGGCTCCGGGACTGCAGAGCGAGCACTTAACCTGCTGAGCCATCCCAGCTTCCCCAGAACCAATGTTTTGTACTCTCCGTTTGGTAGATTGCTTATCTCTATTTTGTTTTAATTCTTTTTCTGGTGCTTTGTTCTGTTCCTGTATCCGGCACATGTTTCTTTGTCTATATTTTAGCTGCCTCCCTGTGTTTGTTTCTATGTATTAGGTAAGACTGTCTCACAGTCTTAGAGTGGCCTTATGTAGTAGATATCCTTTGGAGGCTAGTGGTACAGTCTCCTTTGTCACCAGAGCTGGGTACTCTAGGTGTGTCTCTTGTGTGGGTTGTGTGTGCTTTCCTGTTGTATTTGAGCCGTGGTTGCTGCTTACACATCAGTGGAAGGGATTGACCCTCAGGCTGATTGGTTGTTAGGAGTGGCCATGACTACAGTGGAGGAGTTATTGTGCAGTGGCTGACTTTATAGAGCCGAATTCCCTTTAGCAGGGCTCTGATTCCTATGTAGTCAGCCCTTCGGTTGTGTTGTCCTTGGAGGTGGCTGGGTGATGCTCCAGCTGGGTCAAAGCTGGCCTCCGGGGGTGCTAGTACCCAAGGTCTTCTGGGAGGGGCCTCACTGTAGGCCAAGTTCAGTCTCAGCTTGTGCCTTACCCATGCCCACCTGGCATGAGCCACAAAGCAATCCACAGATGGCTACCACCGGCACTGGGCTTGGAGATATCACCCAAGGCTAAGCTGTAAACTGAAGCCAGCTGCTGCTGGTACCTGGCTTGGGGCTGTTTAACAAGGGGTATGGGATTCACCAAAGCCAGATGCTGCTTGTTTGGGTTTAGTGAACCTTTGAGAGATTTCAGGAAAATCCTCAGCATTAGCCAAGAAAGACTGTTTGTACAGAAAAGCCACTGGCAGAGGCTTGGGTGTGCCCAGGTCTCCAGGAATTACCAGGGCAGGGTAAACGAATGGTGTTAGCCAGGTTGATGGAGATTCAGATAAGATGGTCTCCAGCAACTGCACTCTGTGAGTGGGGAGGGCTCCACAAAGAAGCAATGGCTTCTGCCAGCACTTTTCTCTGAAAGAAAGTTGGCCCTCCAGTGCCTGTCCTGAAGCTTACTGTCCCTCGTGTCTTTTGAGCTGCTGCCCTAGTGCTGGAGCTCAGAGTGAGTGAATCTTTCAATGAGTAAATTCATGTGCAGACCTTATAAGAGAATCACCTGGGAATGCAGCCACCCTTGTCTCACTCAGCCACAGTCTCTGCTGGGTTTCACAAGAGGTTATGGAGACTTCTTTCGAGCGCTGAAACCCTGGGCTTAGGAGCCTGGTGAGGAGCTGGGACTCCTCGCTTCTCTGAGGTGGGGGGTACCTCCGCAGCTAAGATATACCTCCTGATTTTTAATGCTCACACAGAGGTGTGACACCAGCCCATCCTGTGCCTCTGCCTCCTACCAGTTTCAATGTGGCTTCTTCTATATGTCCGAAGTTGTAGGGCTTCAGTTCAGCTAGAGGTCAGGTCATTCTCAGTGTTGGCTGTCCCGTAGTTTAGTTGTAATTTGGAGAGGAGGTAAGAACAGTGTTTACCTACTCTGCCATCTTGGCTTCTCCAAGATGTTTTTTTTAAATAGGAGATAGAGAACCATTTATTTTCTTGGAAGTTTCATTGTGCTGTATTCTTCACTGTCTTACTTAATGTATATATCAAAAATATATTTTACTTCACAGATATTTTCTTCAGTAGCCGGTTCATAGCAGCAGAATCTCCGAGGATACTAATTCATGCTCAGTTACATACTAATCATATCAAAATATAACATGAAAACAGAATGAAGGGATGCCAGAATAGCTCAGCAAGTTGAGGTCCAGGTGTCGAATCCTGGCCCCAGTCCATGCAAGCCCACATGCTGAACTATGGTGCAACTGGTAACTGCCCAGATGGCCTTGAAGGTTCTCACCTCCTATGCGGGAGGCCCTCAGTTTGGATCCATCCCTGTGCAGCTCTTCATCCACCTCTGTAGAATGGAACTATGTCACAACTAATGATGTACAATTATGGAGACTGCTCTGGGCCCTTCCCCCTCTCTCTCTCTCTTTCTTTCTCTCTCTCTCTCTCTCTCTCACCTTCTCTCAAACAATAAAACACAACAAAAACAAGAAACAAAATATCAGATGAGCAGTGAAACCCAGAGGATGGAGAATAGGTGGAATTTAAATGACTGCATCTGGAGCAGCAAGAGTCAGCCCTATCATAATCAGTGGTCGCTTTCCAAAAGAGAAACTTCGAAATCAATCCCTTTTGCTATACTGAAATGAAATCCATAGACAATCTGTATAATTAAGAAGAGCCCCCTTGTACATTGTAATGTAAAGGAGAAATAAAAGAAAAATAATTGAAAGTAAAATAATATACACTGATATGTAAATGCTCAAGCAGCACTTCCCTGAAGATCACAGTAATCAACTGTGTGCAGTCATTGCACATGCCACAGCAAGGGTGTGACTGATGTGCTCTGTTGGAACTCAGACAGCACAAGTGGTATTGCCATTAGTGGCATGATGTTCCAAAATGGTGAAAAACTTTTGGTCAAGTTCTGAAAAAAAATGAAGTACAATCTTCCTTTGATTTACATGGTAGTGCATTCCTGGAAAATTCAGTGTATATTACAAACTAGCCAAAACACCACTCTTGTTATTCTTTCCTGAGTTGCTTGAGCCAATGTTTATTTTTATGTTTTTTTCCTTAGAAAAGCTTTTAAGGCAACAGATTTTCCTGAGCTCAGTTTTAGTCATATTCCATAGATTCTGATAGTTTTATTGTTATTTTCTGAATAATCTGCAATTTTATTTTTATTTCTCAGTGATCACAGTAATGTTTAGATTTTTTTTAATTTCTAGGTAATGTATTTTTGTTTATTTCTAGTTCTCATTCTTTTTTAGTTTTATAGAACTGTGCTAACAAAATATAATTTAAAGTATTTAGTTGTTTTAGGATTTAATGAGGGTTTTCTTGTGGCCTACATTAGGGCTATATTTGGTAAAACAATCAGTGGGGCTCTTGAAAGTATAATCTGAGTTTGCAGGACAAAGGATTCTTTCTATTTTTTCTTTCTTTTTTTAATTACAGCTGACAATATATTAGTTTCAGTTGTACAACTTAGTTATTAACATTTATATATAACTTATAAAGTGGTCACCATGATAAATCTAGAACCCACCTGACATACACAATATTATAGTACTGTTGATTTTATTCCCTGTGCTGTACTGTATTTTTTTAAGACTTATTTTATTGTTCTGAGAGAAGATGATAGACAGAAACTGGGAGAAGCCAGGAGGGCCTGAAGCAGTCTCCATAGTTGTGCATCATTAGTTGTGACACATTTTCATTCCCCAAAGATGGATGTGGGGCCACACAGGGAACCAGACTAGGGGCCTCCCACATGGGAGGTGAGAACCTTCGCTGCCATCCCAGCAATTACAGTTGTGCCGCAGTTCAGCATATGGGTTCACATGGGCCAGACTGGGATTCAATCCCTAGAGCAGTTGCGAGGCAAGCTTTCAACCTGTTGAGCTATCCCAGCATCCCCTTCCCTGTGCTGTATTTTACTTCCCCATGACTACTTTGTAAATACATATGTGTACTTGCTAATCCCTTCACCTTTAAATCCAGCCCACGTCCCATGTGGCAAACATCAGTTTGTTCTCCATATCTATCAGTTGGTTTCTGTTTTGTTTGTTCTTCTTTTTCTTTAGAGTCCACATGTAAGTGAGATCATTAGATACTAGTTTTTCTCTGTCTGGCTAATTCTACTTAGCATAATATCCTTGAGGTCCATCAACGTTGTTGCAAATGGCAAGATTTCATTCTTTTTTATGGTCGAGTAATATTCCACTGCATATATGTACCACCACTTCTTTATCCATTTGTCTATCAATGGATACTTGTTACTTTCATATATTGGCTACTGTAAATAATGCTGCAGTGAATAAAGAGGTGCATATATCTTTTCAAATTAGTTTTGGATTTTTTTGGATAAATATCTCAAAAGTGGAATTGCTGGGTCAAATGATAGCTTTGTTTTTAATTTTTGAGGTACCTCCATACTATTTTCCTTAGTGCCTATACCAACATACAGCCCCACCAACAGTGCATGAGTGTTCCCTTTTCTTTACATCATTATCAGCGCTTGATGTTTGATTTATTGATGATGGCCATTCTGATAGGTTTGAGGAAATATCTCATTGTGGTTCTAATTTACATTTCTTTGATGGTTAGTGACGTTGAGCATCTTTTTCATGTCTATTGACCATCTATGTGTATGACCTCTTGGGAGAAATGTCTATTCAGGTCCTTTACCTATTTTTTAATTGGATTGATTTTTTTGGTGTGAAATTTTATGAGTTCTTCTATTTTCTGGATATTAACCCTTATCTGATGTATCATTAGGGAATATCTTCTCTTTACTAGGTTGTTTTTCCATTTTATCGATGGTTTGTTTCCTTTACTGTACAAAAGGTTTTAGTTTGATATAGTCCTATTTGTTTCTCTCTTTCCTTTTGCTCATGGAGGTACATCACAAAAATATTATTGACAGCAACATCAGAAAAATTATTGCCTGTTTTCTTCTAGGAATTTTATGGTTTGAGGTCTTACATGTAAGTCTTTAATCCATTTTAGTTTATTTTTGTATATGGTATAAGTAAGTGGTCTGGTTTAAATTTTTTTTTTCTTTTTGCATGTATCTGTCTAGTTTTCCCAACACCATTTATTAAATAGACTAGCTTTACCACCTTGCCTCCTGTCATATATTAATTGACCATATAGGCATGAGTTTATTTCTGGGGTCTTTCTATGTTCCACTGATCTATGAGTCTGTTTTTATGACACTATTATGCTGTTTTAATTACTACAGCCTTGTATTACAATATAATTTAATATAATATTGTGATACCTCCAACTTTGTACTTCTTTCTCAAGATTGCTTTGGCTATTTGGGGTCTTTTGTGGCTCAAAATTTTAGGATTATTTGCTTTAGCTATGAAAAAATGTCAGTGTTTTGATGGGGATTGCATTGAATCTGGAGATTGTTTTGGGTAGTATGACCATTTTAATGATGTTAATTCTTCCTGTCCACGAGCACAGTATATACTTGCATTTATTTGTATCTTCTTTAGTTTCTTTCTTCAGGGTCTTATTGTTTTCCAGTTACAGGCCTTCTACCTCCTTGGTTAAATTTGCTCCTGGTATATTACTCTTTTTGATGCTCTTGAAAAGGGGATTGTTTTCTTAATTTCTTTTCATGGTAGTTGGTTATATAAGTGCAATGGATTTCTGAGTTTTAATTTTGTATCTTGTAACTTTACTGAATTTATTTATTCTAATTGTATTTTGTGTGTGTGTGGGGGGATCTTTTAAAGTTTTGTACATATAGTATTATGTCATGTATTAATACTGGCAGTTTTAACTTCTTCCTTTCTAATTTGGATACCTTTTCTTTGTTCTTATCTGATTTCTTTGGCTAGAAGTTCCAATAGTACAGGCATGCCTCATTTTATTGTTCTTGGCTTTATTTCACTTCACAGGTGTTGCATTTTTTTTTTTTTAAGTCAAGGCAAGACACTCCAACAGCAAAAAGATTATGACTCACTTTATTATACTTGCTTTATTATTGTGGTCTGGAACCAATTCTACAATATCTCTGAGATATGCCTGTATGATGAATAAGAGCTGTGACAGTAGGCATCCTTATCTTATTTCTAATCTTAGAGACAAAGCTTTCAGCTTTGCAATGCTGAGTATAATGTTATCTGTGGGTTTATCATATATGGCCTTTATTATGTTGAGATATATTTCCTCTATAGCCAGTTTTTTGAGAGTTTTTACCGTAAATGAGTGTTGGGTTTTGTAAATGTTTTTTCTGTATCTACTGAGATGATCATATCATTTTTATTCTTCATTCTGTGTATGTGGATACTGAACCAACCTTGCATGCCAGGAATAAATCATACTTCATCATGGAATATGATCTTTTTATTATATTACTGAATTCATTTGATAATATTTTGTAAAGGATTATTACATCTTTGTTCATCAGTGATATTGGCCTATCATCTTTTTTTTTTTAATTTCTTTGTTGGTTTTGGTATCAGGGTAATAGTGGCATTGTAAAATCAGTTTGGGAGTCTTTCATCCTCTTCAGATTTTTTGACTAGTTTGAGAAGGACTGGTATCAATTCTTCTTTGAATATTTGGTAAAATTTACCTGTGCAGCCATCTGATACAGGTCTTTTATTTGTTGGAAGGATTTTGATTACTGGTTTGATTTCATTAGTTTATTAGCCTGTTCATATTTTCTGTCTTTTCCTGATTCATTCTTGGAAGACTTTATGTTTCTAAAAATTTATCTAGAATGCTCCTTTGGTCTGGGCCACTCTTCCCATGCTTCATCGCAATACTGTGACACCTCGGTCTTCCTATAGCTTCTTTATCTTGTCTCGGACGATTCCGGATTTGTTGGCGTAGTAGCAGCAGTGTTCCTGTAGGGCTAAGCATATTCCTACCTGTTCTGCGGTATCCAAAAGAAAAAAAACAAAAAAAAAGAAAGAAAGAAAGAAAGAAAAGAAAGAAAAACTTATTAATTGGAGCTGGAGCTGCCATGCCAGAGAAACAGTCTTGAATGTCTTACTCATATGCCTCCAATTTTTGGAATATTCAAACAAGCTGAAGTCTACCTTGGAGCAGGTGTTAGCATTGAACAGACCAGACCTGTCCAGTCTTAATTTGCAAAGAAGCCTTCTCTGTCTCGGCCATAACAACAGGAGCCACTGAGTATGAAGGGTGGGACCCTAATAAGATGATAAGTTGAATCTACTAAAAGAAATTAAGAGAAGAGAGATGATATAAAGATAATCATTACAAATGAAGGCAAAATCAACCAAACAAAAAAAATAAGAACTAGCCAACAAAACATTATTTCTAGGTAGATCTGCTGTGTTTTCCAGTCTTGGAAGAGTGGCCTTATGTAGACCTACACAGTGACCCACAGTTGCTGCCTCTGATGGACTTTGAGGTGCATAGAAGAGGCCACCTCATGAGAACCAATGAGAACCAATGCTAGCCCCCATCAATACTAGGCAAGTGCTCAAGCATACTATTGCATGTGCAGTGGAAAACTGTGGAGACACGGGTGCACAAAGCAGGGGCAAGAGCACAGTGATGTGAATAACCCCTCTCCTACGGAAATCCCTCGTCTTCTCTCAATTTAGACAGTGTCTCCTCTGTTTATTTGTTACAAAGATTTCAGTTGAGACTCCTAGTTCATAATAAATGCTGACAGCTTACAGAAAAAACTTTCAATTACCGAGGTGGATGTGGGGCCACTCAATTTGGGAACTGAACTGGAGACCTGCTGCATGGGAGGCTAGAATCTTCATCACCATCCTGGAGGTAACCAGCTACACCACAGTTGCAAGGTACTCTACTGTGTTATTGAAAAAGCACCGCTATTGGGAAAAGCTCCATTCAAATATCTATCCAAGTTTCCAGTGTGAAATGTTCTAAGGGTACATAATGACACTATTAAAAGCGATTCTCCTGAGGAGCCCGCTCTACCTTGAAACTCAGATAAATGTGATCTCCCTGGGTGGCAAATCACACACAAGATATATGTGATTAGAAGTATTAACATATAAACTAATTGTTACCAACCAATGTAACCTCATCAAATTTAACAATAAATTTAAAAAAAAAAAAAAGAAAAAAAAATTTATCTATTTATTCCAGGTCATCCAATTTGTTGGCATATAATTGTTCATCATGTTTTCTTATAATCCTTTGTATTTCTGTGGTGTCAGTTATCACTTCTCTTTCATTTCTGAATTTATTTATTTGAGCCCTCTCTCTTTTATTCTTGATGAGTCTGGCTAATGGTTTATCAGTTTTGTTTCTCTCTCCTAAGAAGCATCTCTTGGTTTCATTGATCTTTTCTCACTTTTTTAAGACTATTTTTTATTTTTACTCTAATCTTCATTGTTTCCTCCCTTCTACTCACTTTGGACTATGTCTTATTTTAGTTTCTTTAATTGTAAGGTTAGATCAGTTTTTTGAGATTTTTCTTGTTTCTTGAGGTAGGCCTATATTACTTTGAATTTGCCTCTTAGAACTCCTTTGGCTGTATCCCACAGATTTGGGGACACTGTGTTTTCATTTTCATTTGGGTTAAGGTGTCTTTTCATTTCTTCCTTGATTTGTTGTTAAACTATTCATTGTTCAGTAGCATGTTATATAGTGTCCATGTGTCTGTTTTTCAATTTTCGTCTTATAATTGATTTCTTTTTTTTTTTAATATTATTATATTTTATTGTTAAATTTAATGGGGTGACATTGGTTGGTAACAATCAGACAGTTTCCCAATGTACAACTACA
>PVKE010046543.1:0-12224 GCA_004027555.1 Craseonycteris thonglongyai | reverse complement strand
TCGGCACTGCAATACTACTGCCACACAACAGGCAAACGCATTTACCTTTTAAATGAATGAAACAATATGATTCCTCCCAGTCTGTGTTAAAATTATAGGTTCGTTTTCTCTTATTTGGTCCACTCATTTTAGGACTAAAAAAATAAAAATAAAAATAGTTATAGAACTACAATATCATATCAAATTGCCACCATAATAACAGATTACCTACCTCGCTTTTAGTTCATTTAAAATCAAACATATCAAAACACTGTGATCCCAGCTAACCGTCACGACCCGATCAGTTCAGCAACCGCAATCAAAATGGCAATTTTGTGTCTCCCGGTTGGGTGGAGGAGAGTTTAAAGAGTGCAGCGGCTAAACAAGACACGACATGTACAAAGGCGAAAGCTAGGGAAAAACTTATACATACGATATCGCAAACATACCAACGAATATAATAAACCTGTGTAGATACTCAAACAATATTTTACAATTCTAACAAATGTATAAAAATAAATTATAGTTTTACTTAGTGTTTATGGAAAACTTCGGATGCAGTCAAATAATGGTGGGCGCACACAAAATACCTGGGATGTCTCAGTGGGTTAAATACTTGCCTTGTAGCCTCGGGGTCTGAGGATCATATCCTGGGCCCATGTGGGCCTATATGCTGAACTGGGGTGTGGCCCCAGTTTGGCTCTCACAATGGCAAGCTTTCCATGTGGGAGGCCCCTGATTCAACACCCCAGCTTTTGGTAGTGTGCCTTTCATGTCAGAGGGCCCCAATCCAGTTCTCACCTTGCATAGCCCCCCACCCACCTGAGTGGAACAAAACCATGTCAAAAACTGATGATGGGGGAAGCCGGGATGGCTCAGTGGGTTAGGCGCTCACTTTGCAGCGCCGGGGACCGAGGATCGAATTCCGGCCCCGGCCCCGGCCGGTGCGGAACCATATCCTGAACTGGGAGCTCCCCTAGTTCAGTTCTCTGTCTGTCTCTGTATCTCTCTCTCTCTCTTTCCTCTGTCAAAATAAAAAAATAAAAAAATATATATATATTAAAAACTGATGATGTAAACTATGGAGACTGCTCTGGGGACTTCCCCTTCTCTCTCTCTCTCTGTCTCTGTCTCTCTCTCTGTGTCAAAAACAATAAAATTAATTTTTTAAATTTACATTTGAAAATAGTTGAAATTTTAATGTAATTATGAAAGGCAGCAGGCATAGCACTTGCCAATTTTGCCATATTGGAATTTATCTTCATTTTACTATTTATTTTCAATATCCTACTGAAAATCCTAACTATAGCAACTATGAAAGAGAAATAATTAGCATTCAATTTGCAAAAGAAGATGTAAAACTGACATTAATTCTAGATAATATTATATTGTATGTAGATTATACTAAAGATTTCACTAAAACATTGTAAGAACTAATATGCAAATTCAGTAAAGCCTCAGGATACAAATTTGATATTAAGAAATCAGTTGCATATTTATACACTAACAGTGGACCATCAGAGAGAGAACCTAAGAAAGCAATCTCGTTTATATTTACATGAAAAATAATAAAATACATAGGTATAAATATAAATGAAGAGGTAAAAGATCTGTACTTGAAAAACTATAAGATATTAAAAAATGAAATTAAAGAAGATACAAATAAATGGAAGAACATATTGTGCTTGTGGGTAGATAGAACTAATATTAATAAAATGTCTCCACTATCCAACATAATCTATACATTCAATGCAACTCCTTTACTAATACCAATGGTGTTTTTCACAGAAGTAGAACAAATAATTCTAAAATTCACTGTGAATCTCAAAGTAGCCAAAGAGATATTAAGATTAGAAAAAACAAACAAAAACACAGTTGAAGTTTTCATGCTACCTGATATCAAACTACACTAGAATCCAATAGTAATCAAAACAACATGGTATTGGCATGTAAATGATACATTAATCAATAGAACTGAACAAAAAACACAGAAGTAATTTCACACTTAAATGATCGAGTAATTTATGATGAATGTTGGGACCCAGCCGTATGCCTGAATGGAAAGTTTTTACGGGGCCTTGATGGCAGGGCCTCGGCCTCCCCTTCACCCTTCCCCTGTAATAGCTATAGGCAAAAGATATATGTGCAGCTTCGCATGAAGGCCAGATAGCTGGTGCCAGTTGACTAATGACCCAGAATGTGGTGGTAGATAAGAATGTATGGGAAGGGGTCTGTTTGTTCCTGATAATCATCTGCTTACACTATATTTCTTGGTTAATGAGCAACCTGTCTTATACTTTAAAATATCTTAGTTTTTCCCTGTTCCTTGTAACGACGTAAACTTTTGCTATATAAGGCAAGCAATAAAGCTATTCGTAGTTGCTCCTATTGAGGACAGTTGGCCGGCCATTTGGTCTGTTTAATTCCCACCGCTTGAACTCAGGGACTTTGTTCAGCCAGGCTGGTTACTGGCAGATGAAGACAACAAGAATATGCAATGAAATAATAACAGGTTCTTCAATAAGTAATTTTACAAAATCTGGACATATACATGCAACAGCAACAACAATAACAAAAATCAGGCCACTTTCTTAATTGTATAAATATATAAACACATCATGGATTAAAGACAGAAATGTAAGAGTTGAAACCATAATACTACCAGAAAAAAGCATAGTCAGTAAACTCTTGATATCCCTCTTAGAAATATATTTTATGTATATTACCCAAGGCAAGATAAACAAACAAACAAAATAACAAGCAAGACTAATTATTAAACTATAACTATAATTAAAAAGAATTTTCACAGTGAAGGAAATCATCAACAAAATAAAATAATAAACTTATTGAATGGGAGATGATATTTACCAATGATACATATGAGTGATTAATAGCCAAACTATGCAAAGAATTGAGTATGCCTGAATGGCTCATTGGGTTGAGTGCCCTTGTTGCAGCCCCAAGGTCTAAGGATCAAATCCTAGCCCCAGCCTCAGCCTGTGTAGACTTATCTGCTGAGCTGGGGTGTGCCCCAGTTAGGTTCTCACTGGGGTAAGCTTCCCATGTAGGAGACCCCCAGATCCTGTGGATGTGCCTCCCATGTGGGAGGCCCCAGCCTGATTCCTGCCCTGAAGAATCCTGTACCCACATATGGAACAAAACTATATTGAAAACTAATGATATGCAACTATGAAGATTTCTCTGGGCCCTCCCCCTTCTCTCTGTCTCCCTCTCTGTCAAAAAAATAAATAAATCTTTAAAATATACAAAAAATTAAAAAAACATATTGAATTTAAAAAGGGCAGAATACCTGAAAACATATCTCCAAAAGAGAGAAACCAATGGCCAAAAGGCATGTGAAAGATACTCAGCATCATTAATCACCAGAAAAATTAAAATTAAAACTCAATGAGATATCACGTCATACCTGTCATAGTGGCTATAATCAATAAATCACCAAACAAGTGTTGACAAGGGTGTGGAGAATTGAAAATCCACATACACTGTTGGTGGAATTGTAAATTGGTATGAAAAACAGTATGAATATTCCTCAAAATATTAAAAATAAAACTATCA
The DNA here is from genome assembly GCA_004027555.1 of Craseonycteris thonglongyai. Lineage (NCBI taxonomy): Eukaryota > Metazoa > Chordata > Mammalia > Chiroptera > Craseonycteridae > Craseonycteris > Craseonycteris thonglongyai. The sequence goes on along the minus strand of PVKE010046543.1, from coordinate 8,669 downwards.
CATAATCCAGAAATTTCACTTTTGGGTTATTACCTCAAGAAATTGAAAACATTTATTTGAAAAGATATATGCACAACTATGGACACTGTAGCATCATTTACAATAACCAAGATACATAAGCAACTTAAGTGTCTATCAATAAATAAATGGATAAAAAGATGCGATATATACAAAATATAGTGTGTTGCAACAGAAATTGTGGTTTTGTACCATGAATTTTAAAACCATTATAACTAGGCTCGAGCACATCTTCATTATTTATTTATTTATTTATTATTTTTTAAGATTTTATTTTATTGTTTTTGACAGAGACAGAGAGACAGAGGCAGAGAGAGATAGAGAAAAGGGGGAGGGCCCTGAGCAGTCTCCATAGTTATACATCATCAATTTTTCAACATAATTTTGTTCTACACAGGTGGGCGGGGGCCGCACAGGGTGGGATCTGGGCTGGAGGTCTTCTGCATGAGAAGCATGCCCCTTGAACTGGGGGCCCAACTGGGGGGCAAGAACCAAACTGGGGGCCTCCCTCATGGGAAGCACACCTCAGTTCAGCATATGAGTCCTCACAGCCCGGGGCTGGGATTTGATCCTCAGTCCCCAGGGCTGCAAAGCGAGCACTTAACCCACTGAGCCATCCTGGCTTCCCCTAGCAGCACACCTTTATTAATCAAGAAGTGATTGCAATCAACACTATTTTGCCAATGAGAAATAAGTTTGTGTATTTCTGTAGAGTAAAAATCCACTCTTTGGAACTAAAACTCTTGGAAAGCATTTTCTGCATCCTACTGGTTGTGGAAGGGTTTTCCCTGTGCAAAAAGTTATTGAGATGCTTGAAGAAGTGGTAGTCAGTTGGTGAGAAGTCAGGTGAATATGGTGGACTAGGCAAAACTTTATCACCCAGTTCATTCAAGTTTTGAATTGTTGGTTTTGTGATGTGCAGTGGGGCATTATCATGGAGAAGAATTGAGCCCTTTCTGTTGAACAATGCCAGCTTAAGACATTGCAGTTTTGGGTGCATCTCATTGATTTACCAAGCATACTTCTCAGATTTAATGGTTATGCCAGGAGTCATAATGGTGTCGTGGATCAGAACAAAAGCAGTCCACTAATAAGTGACAATGGCCTTCTTTTAGTGCAAGTTTGTCTTAGGGAAGTGCTTTGAAGCTTTTTCTTGGTAGTCTTATAAAATCTACTTTTCATTGCACATCACAATCTAATTGAGAAATGGTAAATTGTTGCATTAAATAAGAGAAGACAACAGTTCAAAATGATGATTAGTTTGATTTTTGGTCTGCTCATGAGGCATCAACTTATTAACCTGTTTTACCTTTCTAATTTACTTCAAATTATGATGAATAACTGTAGAATTGTTGATGTTGAGTTCTTGGGTAGTTGTAAGAGGATCTGCTTCATGAGTACTCTCAATCAGTAGTTTTCAACTTCTGATGTCTGGCCATGCTCATCATCTTCAAGGATCTACTCTCCTTTGCAAAACTTCACGAACCACCATGGCACTGTATGTACATAAGCAGTTCCTGGTCTAAGTGTGTTGTTGATGTTGTGAGTTATCTTGGCTGTTATACAACTATTTTGAACTCAAATAAGAAAATCGCTGAAATTTGCTTTTTGTCTAACATCATTTTTGTAGCCTAAAATAAATATAAAATAAACAGCAAGTAATAAGTAATTAGCAAAAATACATTAAGTAAGCAATGCACATTAAAATGATGTATAACATAACCATATATATTTAAGAATGTATTACAATATCAAACAGCAAATTTCAGCAATGCAAAACCACAATTATTTTTGCACCTGCCCAATATATCATATCATGTCATACATTATATCAACCCAATATATCATATCACATATCATATATATATAATAATTTTACTCACATATGTATAAATAATATTACATTGTATGTACATATATTTGTGTATATATTAATATATATCTATATGTATACACACACATTCATATATCTATTCATATATATTATGAATATATATGAATATATATTCATATATATTACGAATATATATATTCATATTCATATTCATATATATTCACATTCATATATATATTCATATATATTCATAATATACTGCTTGACTATAAAAAAATGATAATATCTTGCCATGTGCAACACCAGGATGGACCTAGAGGGTATTATGTTAAGTACAATAAGACAGACAGAAAATAACAAATATCATATGATTTCTCTTATATGTAAAATCTGAAAAATAAAATAAACAGAAAACAGAACTAAATTTATACATTGAGAGAACTGATTAGCCATCACCAGATGGGAGGGAGGTGGGTAGAATAGGTGAAATGAATTAAGAAGTACAAATTACTAGTTATAAAGATAGTCATGTGTATGTAAAGTATAGCATAGGTATAATAATATACTAAATAGTACTATAATAACTATAAAATCAGATGGGTGCTACTAGCCTTATCAAGATGATCACTTCTAAGGTATGCAAATATTGAATTACATTCTTGTGCACCTGAAATTAAGAAAATAGTGTACATCAAATGCAATTGAAAAATAAAATTTAAAAACTATTTGACTATAAAATTAGGTCTAATTTAGACTGTCAATCTGATTTCCTTGATTAATGTATTTATCCTAATGTTCGTTTTTTTGTTTGTATTTTTAAGATTTATTTTATTGTTTTTGACAGAGAGACAGAGCAGAGAGAAGGAGAAGGGCCCAGAGCAGTTTCCACAGTTGTAGATCATGTTGTTGTTTTTTTTAAAAGATTTATTTTATTGATTTTTGACAGAGAGAAACAGAGACAGAGAGAGACAGAGAGAAGGGGGAGGGCCCAGAGCAGTCTCCGTAGTTGACATTAGTTTTCCTTATAGTTTCACTCCACAGGTGGGCACAGGGCTGGCTTCGCAGGGCAGGAACTGGGCTGGGAGCCTCCCACATAGGTCCCGGCAAGAACTAAACTGGGGGCACACCCCAGTTCAGCGTGCGGGTCCGCATGGGCCAGGGCCAGGATTCGATCCTCAGTACTCGGGGATTCAAAGCGAGTGCTTTCCCCACTGAGCCATCCCAGCTTTCCCCAAGTAGGTCATGTTTTTGATGTGGTTTTCTTCACACAGGTGAGCGGGGCCTCACAGGGTGGAAACTTGGCTGGAGGTCTTTTGCATGGGAGGCATGCCCCTTGAGCCAGGGGATGAACCAGGAATTGGTGAGAACTGAACTAGGGGCCTCCTGCATGGGAAGCACACCCCAGTTCAGCATATGGGTCTGCGTGGGCCAGGGCCAGGATTTAATCCTTCATCCCCAGTGCTGCAAAGCGAGAGCACTTAACCCACTGAGCTATCCTGCCTTCCCCTCTAATGCCAGTCTTGATTGCCATTGCTTTGTACTAAGTTTTTTTCTTCTACTCTTTATCACCATATATTTGATATCCCCTTCCTACAAGTTTTAAATTGAGAAATGTGAATCCACCTACTTTGTTTCTCTTTTTAATTAGTGTTATCCTATTAGGCCTCTTTCATTTCCATGTGAATTTTAGTGTGAGCTGATTATTTCTACAAAAGAAACTACATAGGATTTTGGTAAAAATTGCATTTAATTTGTAGATTTATATGTGCAATATTGGTATCTTAATATTAAATCTTCTGATATATGAGAATGGGCTTATTTAAAATATTTATTTAAAAAATCTAATTTTTCAACACAATATTATATGGCTCATAGTGTGCATAATAAAATGTATTTTATTAAATTTACTGAGGGGAAGCTGGGATGGTTCAGCAGGTTAAGTGCTCACTTTGCAGCCCCGGGGACTGAGGATGGAATCTGGGTCTTGGCCCATGCAGGCCCATATGCTGAACTGGAGTGTGCTTCCCATGCAAGAGGACCCCAGTTTGGTTCTCACCCGCTGGTTCAGCCCCTGGCTCGAGTGTGCGTGTCTCCCATGTGCAAGGCCCCCAGCTCAGTTCCCACCTTGTGCAACCCCTGCCCACCTGTGTGGAATGAATTCATGTTGAAAACTGATGATGTACAACAATGGAGACTGCTGTGGGCCCTCCCTTTTCTCTCTGTCTCTGTCAAAAACAATAAAATAAATCTTTAAAAAAATGTATTGAGTATTTTATTCTTTTTGATAATATGGCAGGTGAAATTATTTTAATAATTTTATTTTCTAATTTTTAATGCAAGTGTACCAGGGCTGTGTGGACAGTATACAGCCATGTAACATAAAAAGTAGAGGCATTTATGGCTGGACTTTTTTTGGATAGCCCTTGTACATATAGTAAATACAATTGGTTTTGGAATGTTTCTTATAACTTTGTTGAATTAATTTACTAATTTTAATAGAATTTTTAGTGTATTTGTAGGATATTCTATTCACAAGATAATACCATATTCAAATAGAGATACTTTACCTAACCCTTTCCAATTTGTCATTCTTTTATTTATTTATTTTTGTCTAAATCCTTGGCTGTTCCCCATTCTTAAAGAGCTGAGCATAATCCAGGGACACCTTCTGGACATGATATGAATTTCATTCAGATGTAGGAACCCTTCCCCCCCCTCCCCCGAGACACAGTACGTTTATATAAACAGGAAGATTATACATGCTGTTTGGCTCTTGTGCTCTGGATTAAAGGATAATCTATATTCAACTCACTGAGACTAAATATCTCCCGGTTAATAAAATTTTGATGTATTCCATGTAGAATAAAGAAATCTGATTTTGAGAAAACTACTTTACTTTGAATAAGGGAATTTAGTACTTGCTGATTTATTGTTCAGAAAACCCAGAATGAAGCATTGAAATTCTTCTGCTCATTTCAGCTAATTATGAAGTGAATAATTTAGATATTAATTTATAAAGAAAATATGTTTACTTATTATTTATTTTTATATGGTGTTATTTTCTTGAAACAAGGGCCTGAGCATATCTTTTTTTGTAAAAATTAATTTTTTGAATGTGTGTAAACTCCAGAATATTTGAAGCCTAAACTTAACACCATATGCAGAAATGTTTTCTTCTAGCAAACATGAATTTATACTATTTTTATTTTGTAACTTTACTAAGTTACGTGGACAGAGTAGTTTTGTCCCAATAATATTTCAAAGATATATAGGTACAGAGAGATTTCAAAAATTCATAGACACATATAAAACCCTACCTATTGGTGGATTTATTTACATCAGCTAAATGTATAATATTTTATACCATTTTTGTTTACAGGTGAGTACTCTAGTTTATGTTATCTCTTAGATAATATTAATCTAACCATAACTCTAAAAAGAAGCTAGGATACTTCTAACAAAGAAGTTCTAAATCATAGAGATTATTTCCTACTTTATTGTGTGTGTGCGCATGTGTGTGTGCTCATATATACATGTACATATCTACGTGAATCTAGAAAAATAACGCTAATTAAAATAAGTTGGGCACAAATGAAAAATTTTTATATAATTGTACTTATATAAATTATTTTGAATAGGAAAATACATAAAGACAGTAAGTATGACATACCATAGTCTAAAGTTTGAGGGTGGGGAATAGGAGGTTATTCTTTAATAAATACAGAGTGTTTTTTATTTTGAGATAATTAAAAAATTCTGAAAAATTTGGTAATGATTTTGTGCAACTGTAACAATACTTAATGCACGTGCATTGTAAATTTAAAATTATTAAAATGGTAATATAATATGTATATTTTAGGGCACTGTAACATAAAATAGAAAAACAGTGCTTTAGTTTGTTGGTAGGTTGTAATTGTGCAACCATTATAAAAAAAAAGTACAAGATTCATCAAAAAATTGAAAAGAGATACCGTAAAACCTAGCAATTTTACCTCTCAGTAACTATCCAAAGCCGTGGGGGGAGCTTACTAATTTAAAAGGATATGTGCACTTTATGTTTATTGCAGCATTATTTACTATAGTCAAGATATGGAAGCAACCTAGACATACACTGATAGGTAAATGGATATAAATGATTTGGTGCATTAATAGGTAAATAATAAAAATTTACTCAGCAATAAAAAATAATAAAATCTTTCTGTTTTTAATAACATGGGGAACCTAGAGGTCATTAGGCTAAGTGAAATAAGTCAGACAGAGAAAGACAATTGCCAATTAACTGCACATATATGTGGTATGTACCAAAAACAAAACAAATTAATTAGCAAGGCAAAAGAGAAGCAGACCCATAGATACAGAGAATAAGTTAATGGTTGTCAAAGAGAGGGATGGATGAAAGGTAAAATTTAAAATAAATCAACAAAACAAATAAACAATAAATAAATAAACAAATATTTTACCTGCTTAAGTAACTTTGAATCATGATAAGTTTGTTGATATAGGTTGTCAGCCAAACTTAAAAAATAATCACAGATCTATATGTAAAACCTAAAGCTATAAAACTTTTAGAAGAAAATACTTAAAAAAAATATTTGTAATTTATGGTTAGTTCTTAGAAATGACAAAAGCATCATCCATAAAATATAAAATTGTAAGGTTAACTCTATAAAAATGGAAAACATTTTGTGTGAGCAATTCTCTTTTAAAAATAACAAAAATATAAGATACAGACTGGTAGAAAATATTGGCAAATTAAATATTACACTAGTGATTTACATTAAATATATATATATATATATATATATATATATAGTAAATAAGTGGACTTTGTCAGGTAATGCCTCTACACATTGACCCTGCCACACAGATATACATATACACACACCACATGTGTACACTCATGCACCCACTTGCATACACACACACACACACCAATTGGTCAGATCTATACATTTCAGGAGAACACAGAGGACAATAATGTACTCAGTCTCTTCTCCCCAAGCCATTCTCTGAAGGACAGCACTGTTACTTGATTAGCATGACCTTTGTATGAAATTCTTAGTTTTAATTCCTAAGCTTTCCCTGGGACACCCATGTAGAAAATATTGAAAAACATGATTTTGTCCCAAAGCCTTTAGCACATAGAGCACATGCATGTTTTATAGACAGAGAGGCTAGAAGGAGTGGTCATGATCTGTATTTTTTTTTTTATGAAAAATGGGAGAGTGGATTGATAGGGCTCCCATATTCCTGAGTGGACTCTTAGGCAGTTTTTGCTTCTATAACAAAACATTAGAGACTAGGAGGCTTAGACAAAAATAATGTATTTCTCACAGTTATAGGGCCTAGCAGTTCAAAATGATGGTGCCATCATGGTAGAGTTGTAGGCTAGGGCTCTCTTCTAGAATGCACATGGCTAATTTTCTGTATCTTGAAAAGGCAGAGAGAGAAAGCCATATCTCTCAGAGCTTTTGAAATGGGTATTATTCTTATTAATCAGGTCCCCACTCTCATTACTTCATCTAATTCTAATCACCTCTCAAAGGCCTATCTCCCAATTCAACCATAATTGGGGTAGGGATTCAACGTATAAATTTTAGCATTAAATAATTGTGATAGATATAGAATTATACCCTGCCTTCCGGTTTACCTTCCAGTAACAGATACATTAAATTCTACTTCTAAAATATGTGATAGAATAAATAGACTATGATAAGTCTTCAAAGAACATGTTATACAAATACAAGAAGTGTTGTATGATAGTATACTGAAGTAAATTGTGATAGGCAGAGTGTGAGACAAATAAAACTAGAAAGTTAGGGAAAGTGAGTATCAAAGGAAGGTCTACATATGTTCAATAGATATTAAGAAATTCTTTTTTTTTTTGTTCTGAAAAAAAAGAATGTAGCTAATGTTTATGAATTCTTAGTTGCTTTTTTCTGACAACAGAAAGTAATAATAGCTAATGTTTATGATCCCCTTTGTGTGCCAGATAGTCTACTCAGTGCTATAATTATAATAGATCACTAAATATTTTAAGATCAGAAAAATACAGTAGTGAGGTGATTTAATTTGACTTGTTCACAAGGTTAGTAAATGGTGGAGTCAATATTCAAACACAAAAGGTCAAGTTCCAAGCCCTATCTTTTAGTCTATGTAATATTGCTTAACATGATCATATTATTTATTTTATCATTTACTGCAGTGGTCATGATAGATGAATTTCATAGCATCAAGTCAAAGTTATAAGGTCAAGTCAGAATGTATAACATTAGTCAAGACAAGAAAAAATAAGGAAGTTTTAAAGATGGAAAAATCTTATTAAAAAGCATTAAGTTTTAAATAAAAGGAGAAAATGTTCTGGAGGCAGAAAAATTAAAATGAGGTATAAATTAAATGTAAGAACTGAAAAATTGAGAAGAAATTTAAGAGATAACAAGAAATGAAGGTTTTTAAGTTTAAATGACTTGAGTAGACTGAAATATAAAGTGGCCCCTTGGCTCTAAATTACCAATATTTTTCAGTAGTCCATCAATGTCCACATGAAGACAAATTAGTGAAATAGATATAATTGTAAATTCACAGCTCATCTTTAGCAAATCGATATATGACTAACTGTAATAGTTTATTGTAGTAATAGAACTTCTGGACTTACATTTTTTTTTTGTTTTTTTTTTAATATTATTATATTTCATTTTTAAATTTAATGGGGTGACATTGGTTGGTAGCAATTAGATAGTTTCCCGATGCACAACTCTACATCACATCACCCATGCATCGCATTATGTGCCCAGCTCCCAGGTCCCCCTCCAACACC
>PVKE010046542.1:0-12225 GCA_004027555.1 Craseonycteris thonglongyai | reverse complement strand
CCCCCCCCCCCCCCCCCCCCCCCCCCCCCCCCCCCCCCCCCCCCCCCCCCCCCCCCCGCAAACCAGCTCAATGCAAACCCACTAAACCCAAACGGCCGCTTGTCCCCCACCCCCACCCCCCGCCGGCTTTTCTACCAGGGCTGGGGGGCCTTTTAAACTGTGCTCTGCAAATGGGGCATCTTGGGCTGACTGAACTGAATTTCCTTTAGTGTTACAAACATTTTGTTTTGTCTTCCCCGCACAGGTAAAGGGCAGTGCTTCTGCTGCCTCACCCCTGCTCCTGGAGTCGTCCTAGCTAGGAACCCCCCCCCCGCTAGCTGGGAACCCCCCTCCCCCCTGGGTGGTTCTCCCAGCCCCAGAGCAGAAGCTGGGGCGGTGCCTTAAAGAACACCCCACATTTGGGCTATGTTACGGAATTCTCGTCAGTGGTGTGTGATATGGCATTGTGATTTACTTATATAGGAAGATGCTCCTTAAGATAGAGGAAGAAAAACTCCTTGGCTTCTGTCTCTTTCAAAGCATATGAAATATTTTTGGGTGAAACTTACACAAACAACAAACAAAAGTTCCTGGTGTATTATATCAATGTTGCTCAAGGTTTTTCTTTTTAAATCATTGTCTCTTCTACAGAGGCTTTTTAGACATTTTTTCCTTAATTTCCCCACCATCACCATGAAATTGTAACATGACATATCTGCTGTATATCCTTCATGTGGGCATATCTATGATTCATGCATAAAAAGAGTGAGAATTTCTTTTAGCCCATAAGAATCAACTCGCACCCCCCTGCAGGTGATATCACCCTGCTGAGAATGTGTGCGTGACATTCTTCTCCCTCCGGGGCCTAGTCACAGAAACAGCTCTGTTAATTTTGAGATGCCTTGTCTCCCATGATGTGAGCGTGTCCTGTGGTGCCCTCCAGGCTTCTCTCTGCTCCAGCCTCAGCCCTGGTGGTTGCCTCCACCTAGGTCCCCCGTGTCCCCTGCCTACCTGTCTCCCCTCCCCCACCCGGTCCCACCCCCAGGCTTACCCGGCGGTAATCCTCCACACGCTGCAGATGGCTCTCCTGGCAGATACACAGGTTCAGGAAGTTCTGCCACTCCGTCTTTAGGGCCTCCTGGTGGACCTGGGGACAGCAGAAGGAACCTGGGACTGTGTCCTGTCCTGGTCCAGCCACCTGCCCGCTGGCCGTGACTCATCCTCGCCCTCTCCCAGCCTCCCTGGGAGACGCCCTGCCCCCGATGGAGGGAGTGAGGAGTGTCTGGGCCTTGGCACCTGGATGGGCCCCGCGGCCGGATGCCCGAGCTCCAGCATGCGTTCCCCATCATCCTCCAGCTGGTTCACACACTCCTCCTGGCTCAGTAGCTCCTGCTGCTTGAAATGCTGGGGGACAGTGGGGAGCGGGCAGTAAGGATGAGGACATCCTTGCTCCCCCCGCCCTGCCTCACTGTCCCCCACTGACCTCGTACTCCCGCCGCAGGCCTGCGGGGTCGGCCATGAGGTCGCTCCAGTCCTGCTGCAGGATGTGGTGCTGCTGCTGGGCCAGGGCGCTCAGCTGGCGCGTGCAGCCCTGCAGGTGTGTGTACAGGCTGCCCAGGTTCTGCCCACGCCACGAGGCCGCCTGCTGTGCTCCATGAGAGGTGAGGAGAGAAGGGGTGGCAAGTGGCACCATCGGGCTGCACCCAGCATGCAAGGGTGCAGGCGGCCAAGCCTGCCCGGCTCCCCACAGCCCACCCCTCAGCCCCCCCAGCCACTCACCAGTAGGTCCCGGTATTGGCTCCGGATGGTGGCTGCGTCCTGCAAGGCCAAGGGGGAGAAAGCGCAGGCCCAGTGAGAGGCAGGGTGCAGGGGGCTTGCACCCCGTGCACTGGGCCCCATCCTCCACACCCGGCCCCCTCAGCCAACCCAGTGGGCCTAGCTAAGGCTGTGGTGGGAGAAAGGGGCTGGGACGTGCATGTGGGAGGCTCACGCACCGGCCCCACCAGGTTCCGCAGCTGCTGCCCATAGGCGTCAATCTCCTTCTGCAGGATGTTGTGCTCCGCGACCTGCTGCTCCAGCTCTGCCATGCCTGGCCCGTACTGGCCTTCACGGACCTGCTTCTGCAGAAGGGACAGCAGCTCAGCTCTGCCTGGGGTCCTGGCGGGAGCCCTGTATCCTCCCTGTATCCTCCCCGCCTCCCGGTCAGCAGGAGCTGAGCTAATCTTTTGGGAGGAGAGTGAGGAGGCCAGAAGCATAGCCCTGGGGTGGGGGGAGAGCCAGCAGCTCACCCTGGGGGACATGCCATTCTCCAGTGGCCCTGCCTGAGGCCTCAGTGTCACCCTGACTGCAGACCCAGGGTTTGGGGTTCAGCCTCTGAGAGGTCGCCCGCTCTGCCCTGAGTCCTGGCCCAGCCTCAGTATCTCCTGCCTGCCCACCCCCGGCTGGGCCCCAGGAGCTTGTGCAAGTCCTGTTCTGTCCATGGGCTCCCCACTGTCCCTTCACTGACATCACTCACCCCTTCCAATGTGGCATTAAAACACAATTCCTCACTAGGGGTGAGGGCGCAGGGTGCCCATGATCTGGTTCTGCCTGCCTGTCCAGACAACCCCACGTCCCGGGCAGCCCAGGCTAGAGCCTCTCTTCCTTCTTTCTGGACTGTCTTCTCATCACTTTACTCCACCCCCACCCACCAAGCCTTCCCACCTCTCCCTCCTCCTGCAGGAAGCCTTCCATGACTGCACCGTGTCCTCTGCTATCTCCCTTCCCAGACCCCTAACATACTGTCAGGCCCCTGATGACACTCTGTGTTGCTCTGATTGCTGCCGGCTGTGACCTCCAGCTCCCTGACGGAACATCGGGGATGGCCACTGACCTGTTTCTGCTCCAGCACCCGTGCCCAGTCAACCCTGGGCCCCACGTTGGGCGGCAGCACCATCTTCTCGTACAGGGCGCGGTACTCGGCACACTCCTGGGTCACCCGCTCATGCAGCTGCTTGATGCTGCCAAGGAGGCGGCCAGCAAGTCAGAGCTGGCCCAGGGGCTCCCCGGGACCCCCAGGGCCACTGTCCTTGACCTCCAGCCCACGCTGCCACCCCACTCACTCCTTCTCAATCTCCTCAGCCTGCGGGTGCTTGAGCCGCCGGGCCTTGTCCACATCCAGAAAGAGGTCCTTCAGCAGCACCTCGGCCTCCTTCAGGTTGCGGCCGGCCTCCTGCCGGTGCTGTAGGGCCTGGCTCTGCTCACTGTGCAGCCGGTCCTGCATGTGTGGACGGCACCTGTGCTGCCCTCACTGCCACCTGGGCCCCACCCTGAGGGACCCCAGCTGCTCTGGACAACTTGGTGCCCACATTGGCAGAGGGACAGGCCCAGGGCATCTGCAAGGCAGGCTCCAGGACACAGGGGAGATGTGAGTCCCCTTCAAGACCCTTTGAACCCCCAAGATAGGAGCCCAACAGAGAAGGAATGCTGAGCCCTCCTTCCACTGTGTCTGGGGAGTGGCCAGTGAAAGACAAAAATCGTCTGTCCCATCTTCACCGTGGCCAGTGGGCACGCCAGGGCATGACAATGCACCTTCCATGCCTGCACGCTTTGCTACCTGCCCCCAGTCCTCACCTGCTGCAGCCTCTTCTGGGTCTCCAGGATGTCCCTCTCCACCTGGTCAGCATTGGCCTGCATGCGGGAGATGAGCACGGCCAGCTCCTGGGTGGCAGCTCTATTTATTGGGTGGTGGGGACAGAGGGCAGCATAGCTGGAAAAGGTCCCTCTGTTCCCTTTGCGCAGAGGACCACCCACCTGGGTGGAGCTCCCCTTCCTCCCCTCCCCTGCCCTAGAGCCAGACCCACTGCCGGGAGGGAAGAGTTCAAGATGTGGGAAGCTCCGGTTTGGGGGTAGTGCTGCCCCCAGTTAGGGTTCGGAAAGTGAGGGTCCCAGGTGAGGCATGTGGAGCAGGCTGACCTCACTGTCCTGGCAGTGAGTTCCTGACCCCACCCAGCTCCCTGCCTGGCGGGCGGCAGCCTAGGGAGTGAATCACCCGCTCAGGCAGCATGGCTGGGTCCTGGGGAGGGGCTGGCTAGGGGCAGGGCAGGAGCAGTATGTCCCCACCCCAACCTCCCCCCACCCCAGCTCCGTTCCCCCCACCTTGCCCCAGGCTAACAACCATCCAGAGAAACCACACAGTACTGAGGCCTGGAAAGCCCCGGGGTACCTCAACGTTTCCAGATTTGGGAGTTCAAAGCCCAAACTGGAACGTGATGTGCTCCAGGTCACAGCCAGGAGCAGACCATGAGCCTGAACTGGGTCCCCAGGGTCTTTTTACATGCACTCACCCAGGAGCCTCTATAGGGCACCTGCTGTATGGACTCACCCAGGAGCCTCTATAGGGTACCTGCTGTATGCACTCACCCAGCAGCCTCTCTATAGGGCACCTGCTGTATGCACTCACCCAGGAGCCTCTCTATAGGGCACCTGCTGTATGCACTCACCCAGCAGCCTCTCTAGGGCATCTGCTGTATGCACTCACCCAGGAGCCTCTATAGGGCACTTGCTGTATGCACTCACCCTGCAGCCTCTCTATAGGGCTCCTGCTGTATGCACTCACCCAGCAGCCTCTCTAGGGCACCTGCTGTGTATTTGAGCTCACTCTCTGGGGCCTAGAGGGTCAAGCAGACCTAATAAAAGGCACAGTGGTCCAAGCCTTAGGATCACTGCACCCTGTGAGGCCACAGTCCTGGGGAAGGGAAGGCTTCACCGAGTTGGACCTTGAACCAGGGGTCGAAGGATGAGCTCCCCCCACACCAAAAGGCAGAGGAGTGGTGCAACAAAGACCCAGGCTGAAAGAATTCTGGCCAGTGTTGGTTTGATCCTTCTCCATCACCACTGCTGTGTAGCCTTGGGCAAGTTACATAAACCTCTCTGTGCCTGCCGTTCCTCACTTGTAAAGTGGGGTTTTAAAAATGTCTACCGCGCCAGTCTTGGGTTAAGAGAACCAATCCATCTGAAGCGTCCAGAAGAGAGCTCGTACAGGGTTGGAACCCAAGACTCCCCTAGGAGGTAGCACCATGAAATCAGGGGCCTGTCAGTTCCAATGGCAGTGGCATCCCCTGTGCCTAAAATAATAGTCTTAGGCACACAGCAGTGCTCAAGAAATGTGGTGGGACAAGTGGCTTGCATGCAAAGGGACAGAGGAGCCCTCTCTGGAGGCCTGCAGCCAGAGGACAGGGCCATGTGGACTGAGTTGTCCCTGGCCAGGAAGGCGCTGCTGGGAGCCTGACTGGAGGTGGGGAGCCGAGGGCCCTGAGCCCCGGGCACTCTGTCCTCTGGCCTGGCCTTCTAGGAGGGCTGCTCCCACCTGGAGGAGCCGCTTTGCTCTGGGCAGGGCTCAGATGCCCCAGGGAGGACAGGTCACCCCAGCCAGAGTCTTAAGTGGCAGCTCCCCTGTCCGCCCAGAAGCCCAGGCTCCGCGTTGTCACCCTTCATCCTGATCTCTATCGGGATAATAAGCATTTCATTTACATCCTCATTTCCACACCTGGGCCCCCAGGTGAGCTGCCACTCCCATCCTACAGAGCGGGGCTGATGGCCAGTGAACTGGAAGAACGCTGGCCAAGTCTGTCTGAAGACCGTGGGACTCTAGGGAGCCCCTGCAGACAGCTGGGTAAACTGAGGGAGGCACTGAGGAGGGCTGGGGTCCATGGGTTCCTCCCCTTTTTCCCACAGTCCCCCGTCCACATAGCTGCACGGTAAAGAAATCACCCCAACTCTGTGACAAAACCCTCAAGGCCCCAGGTGAGAGCCACTTGGGGAAAGCTGCAGCACAGCCCACTCCCACTTCCCAGCTCCTCTGGCCTCAGGCCTTCTGCTCACCCTGTGCCCAGGTTCCAAGGGTTATGGCAGAGCCATGGACCGGAGCCGGGCACTCCAGTCTCCCAGCCTCCCGCAGCTGCCCAAGCCCCTGTCCAGCATGTCTGCAGCTGAGCAGCCTCAACTCATGGTCCTCAGCCTACCCCCCACCCTCTACCTCCGCCATCTCTGTCCTTCCAGGGCTGGAGCTCAGCTTGGGCTGGGGAGAGTCCACCCCCAGGCCTTTGGCCTTGGGATACTAAATGCCAGCACTGGGCTGGTCCTGGGCTCCCAGTTGCACCTTCAGGTGGCTGGAGCACCTGCGTTGGGCACCCCCCCTCCCTGGTCCCCTCCCCTGGCCCCGCTCACCGGCTGTGCTTGCTGGGGGAGCCTTTGGGGGAGCCCTTGGCCGGGGAGCCCTTGGGGGATCCCTTCCCCTGGGAGCTTTTACTGAGCCCCTTGAACATGGTTGTAAAGGCAGGTGCCGGCTCAGGTTGGGCTCAGCGGGCGGCGGGCAGCGGGCAGCAGGGTGCGTCCTTGCTGGTGGCTTGGCTGGGCTCTGGCGAGGTGGGGGCACTGGACCGGGAGGGAAGGCAGTTTCTGGCAGGCCCCTCCCTGCAGGTGAGGCCCGGGCTGTTGCGCACGCACAGACACTCGCCCACACTCACGCCCGCTCCTGCACAACCAGTTTGGGAGGAAAGGGCACAGCCCAGAAGGCGGGGCGCCTGAGCCTGCCCAACTCCCAGAGAAGGTTTGGACTTGTTACACCCACACGCCCAGAGGGAGCCAGTTATGATTACACCCACATGAGGAAACAGCCAGGCCCAGACAGACAGACAGATGCACACAGACATGGCAGACTCAGGGATAAGCCCAGCCTCAGAGCTCAGGCTCTGGTTAATAAACACCTCTAGCCAGCACAGAGGCAGGGCTATGAGGGGCGCCCCCACCCACAGCCCTTGTCCCCTACCCGGGGAGGTGGGGCCACGCCCGGCCAGCCCAGGTGGGCGAGTGAGCCCTGGCTCTCTGCTCACCACCAGGGCATCCAGGTCTGTTACGTGTTTGTTCTCCAACATGGTGGGGAAGTCAGGGGTATTCACCCCTGACGACTGGCACTAGGTACATTTTCAAAGTGGGCACCACCCAGCAGCCCTGCTGCCCCATCTTGTAGTAGGACGCACATGGCTGGGATCCTCAGAAGAGTCTCAGACCAGCTCCAAAGGGGCTGGGACTCCCCCTGGACCCATCCCTCAAGGACTCCCAGCATTAGCCTTCAGGTGCTCCTGAGCCCAGGGTCTGGCTGAGCCCCTGGGAATGCACTGTGCATGGGTTTTCCTGCCTGCCTCTCCTCCCTTTGTTCCCCAGAGGGGGCACCCAGTGGCTTTTCTGACATCAGATGCCGTGGCTGAGAGCAGTGTCAGTTCATTGGACGTTTCCTCCCACTGAGTCCTGGGAAGGTCATCTTGGTGGCTGCCTGGTCCTGCTGTGGCCCCCTGGGGTTTTCAGAAGGGAGTGGTTCCTCCATTTCCAGGCACTCGTTTAGCTGGCCCTTCTACTGATGTGCAGTCACTGTTTGGGTGGAAGGAGGGCTTCAGGGAAGAGGAGAGGTGCGGTCATGCTGGGTTTGGAGTGCTGAGGGCAAGAAGCATCCAGAGAAGGGTCCCAGCAGACTGGGAAGACCAGGAGAGGTCTGAGACTGGCCACAAGCCCTGTACAGAAAAGGCCTGGGTCACTTATGGTTGCATTTCTTGGACAAATCACTAAGCTTGGCCCTGGAGCGAGGACACAGGAGTCACCTGCCCTGGACGGGGGGAGGTGAATAGCAGGAGGCCTGGGCAGAACAAGGAGGACAGGAGAGCAGAGCTGTCTCCAGCATCCTGCTTCCGCCCGGCTGTTGGAAGGCTAGGCCGGGCCCGGGGGCCACTCAGCCTCCACCCCAGCCCCTCTCTCCACTTTATTCCTGGATGACAATTTTCTTCTAACCACTAGTAGCATACCTGCTATCGACTGTCCTCAGAAAGGGGCCATTTGTTTAAAATAATTGCTGGGCCCAGGAGCCAGGCCTCTCATCTCAAACCTGAGTCAGCATGCTTCCTTATCTTTGAGATTAGGCAACACCCATCCAGAGAGGCAACCCTCAGCCCAAGGCCTCCTGGGGGCTCCAGGCTCCTTCCCTTGGAGGTGGTGGTCACTGGATGGCGGGGCCCAGACTCCAGCCCAGGAGCAGCACCGCTGAGCTGGGCAGGGGAGAGGGCTGCGTCCCCAATGTGGGTAGGAGGTGGGGAAGGGTGGCCAGGCGGAGATCTGGAATATTTGATCTTTGCCTTCAATCTGCAGAAACCCTCTTGGAAATAAATGAGTGCCGTACGGGGGCCCTCTCACATGCCCCAGAAATTAAGGCTAACTGGTTCACTGCAAGAAAAACAAGAGTGGAATTTCTGGTGTGACTAATGCTGAGAATCAAATTGGACCCAGCTCTGGGGATAAGGACAGAATGGGTATCTGAGGTGGCTGCTCACTCACCGCTGGACACTCCTCCTAAGATGGCAGTGACTGGACCCCCAAGGGACAGAGAAAGAAAGGTGCAGGGTTGTACATGAGAGAAAGGGCTGCTTATTTAGAAGGCTGGGATGGTACTGACAACCTTGCTGTCTCATATGTAGCCACAAGCCGCCTATGATTTAGTGCTTGAAATGAGGCCTCTCTGAACTGAGACGTGCTATAAGTGTAAATGTCACACCAGATTTCAAAGACAGTATGAAAAAAGGATGTAAAATACCTCAGTAAGGTTTTATATTGATTAGGTATCAGAATGGTAGTTTGGTTACCATTCAGCTCAATGAAATATATTTTTAAAAACTGGTATCACTTGTTGCTTTTTACCTTAAATGTGGCTACTGGAGAACTTAAAATGTGTGTTTGTGGCTCATGTTATAATTCTGACGGCTCTGACCCGATTTCCAGCCTTCCCAGGCCTTGCCCCTGCCACATCTTTCGAACCAAGCAGGGGGCTCAGGGCCTGGCTTCCTGCCCTGCTGCAAGACCTCCCCCTGGCCTGGCACTTGCTTCCTCTGTGGATTGAAAGGTTTGATCTCAGTTTTCCCCCAGCGCTGTGACAGTTGTGACTTTAAGTGGCAGCTTACTCACATTCCCTCGCCTGGAGCTCCCAGCAGGCTGCTATGGGCGGCTTACAGCTCCTGGGTCCTGAGGCCAGAGGAGGGCAGATCAGAGCGGAAAGCAGCGTAGCTCCCAGCTCCGAAGCTGCCACGCACATGGCTTGGCAACAGGGTGGCGGCTCGGTTGGTATGCCAGGGCGTAGGCTAGCCACTCTCACTTCCAGCTCGCACGGCTCCTGCAGGGAAACTCATTCTCCTTCCTGCTAAGCAGATGGTGGCAATGACCTCCTCTGCCCTGGGAGCCAGCCTCCCACGCTCCCATGTGCTCCCTGTGACCAGGACAAGCTTTGCCACCTCAGGAAATTGCCCTGTTTGTACATAAGCTCTGCCACCAGGTCCCTGGAGCCGAGCTGGCTGATGACCTCTCTTGCCTTCTACTTCCTTGGCCTGATGAGGAACAAAGGTGCCTCCACCAGCTGAGAAGGGGGAACAAAGGCTGGTGGGGCAGGAGTCAGGGGATGAGTCGCCTTCTGTCCGAAGGTGCCCAGGGAGAGCAGAGGCCACAGCCCAAAGAACCCACAGGGGTGTCTGGAGAAGGTTCTCTCAGCTGCGGGTCTGCCCAGCAAGCCTGATAAAATGAAATGCTGACGGGAGCAGGTGACCATGGCCTGCCTAACTAGAGGAGCAGGAAAATGTGCTAGCTATTGCTTTTGGGCCTTTACAGGGAGTTTGAGGAAGCATCACAAACAAACAAAGCCTGCCTATGTGGAGTAGGGTTCCCCATATTAGACTGCAGGCCAGAAGACATAGAGGGGACCTCAGGAATCCTCAAGTTCTGTCGGCCTGAGAGGGCAAGGTCAAGACTGCCTTGAATACCTGTACCTCCTTAGAAAGATTTCTTTTCCCTAGCCTTGTGCAATGGTGGTGGCCCCAGCTTACCTGTGGGACCAGTGCTGGTATGGCCCACACCTCCGGGTCACAGCAGCAGCCTGTGGCACAAGCCATCCCTGCATTCCAGATGTCTGCGGCCTGCCCACTCTCACTCAGCAACTGTTGGGCCTCTCTGCCACCTTGAAGACAATAGCTAGCCTTAACAGCTAGGTCTGGGGACCTGTGGCCCTATCATGGAGAAGTTCAAGTCCAAAGGAGGCAGCTAATGAACCGTGTCCCTCACAGGGTCAATGGCCCAGCATGGCAGCTAGTTATATTGGCTGTACTAATAAAGCACCAGGGATCAAATTGCACTGAGCTCTGTTCACTGGCCTGAGGAAGAAAAAGGTTTTAAAATGAACAAACAAACAAAAAAAGAGTAACAGTCTTCATAGCTGACATAGGCCTTCCTTATTAGTCTTTATTGCCAGGAAATTGGAAGGAAACCAAAGGCAGCTCATTGGACTCAACCTGTTGCCCTAAAGACATTGCTTAGACCTCGCAGGACTCAGCTCTGGGGAGGGCAGAAGAGAAAGGGGCCTGGGAGAAGAGGGAAGGCGAGCTGTGAAGAGAAGGATCTCCCTCGCCTCTCTGCTGTGCTGGCCCCCACTCAGGGTCTAGCAGCCCACACTCGCTGGACCCTGGGCTCACTGTCCAGGGAAACGTCGCTGTGAGGCTACAGTGAGGGAAAGACTTTTCTACAGAGCCAGTCCTCACTAGGCAGGGGCTCCTCCCAAGAGGCCCCAGGTCAGAGCCAGGGAAAGGCTCAGATGCGGGCAGCACTAGAGGGTGAAGCACGGTGTTCTGACACCGGCCCCAGTCCCGAGGGGACTGGAGGGAAAGCAGGTCATACTTGTCAAGGACCTGCTGGGTACTAAGCCCTGTTAAGTCAGAGGAACAGACACCTGTCTTACAGGTGATGAGCCCCACACACCCTCCCTTCCATGAGGAGCCCGAGCTCACTAACATTACCAGCTTCCAAAGGCCCGGTTACCTGCCCATCGAAACTGCACTGCCTCTTGCCAGAGATCTCCAGGAAAAGTTCGGCCCAATAAAAAGGATGTGGCTCTTTTCCATGGTGAGGGGTCATTCAACCACAGATGAAGCGTGAGGACACATCACTGCAGTTCATGGAGGTGAATAGAACCAGCTGCTGAAAACGGGACCACTGAGAAACAAGCCCTCCCCCACTGCCCTTTCCAGCACAATTCAAATGGCCAGGTTGGGCATGGCCGAGTGAAGACCAGCAGTGCCCCTCCTGCCTTGGAAGTCTGCAGGTTTCTAACAGAACTGCTGAGGCTGTCACAATCCTGCCCCCAAAGCAAAGACAAAACACACCTTAGATCCCGAGATCCCAGTCCCTTAGCAGCTTGAAAAGGTCAGACAAAAGGTTTCCACACATATTCCATCAGTATTTGTCATTTGAGACTGTACTTTCTTTTGACTTGTAACACTTGCAGTGTTTCCTGAGCCAGATGGTGCTCAAGAGGGCAGACCCCCTGCAGCTAGGGGTTGTACCCGACATGCCTGTTCCTGTCCCTGTCCCCACACCCACATGCACAGCATCTTACGTCCAACAGACCAACAGGCTAGATTCTTCCAGTTGGTGTTGTCAGGATGCAGTTTCCAATTTATCTCTGCTTTGGAACATCGATAAATTTTACAGCTAAATCTGGTTTTCATCTCCTCTGTAGCAACAAGTGTCTTCAAAAAAAAATTAGAACCAACACATATTTTTGCTATCTTTGGACATTTTCCTAGACCTCTGAAGGTTCCAAGCTTCCCAAGCCTGCAGACAGCA
The DNA here is from genome assembly GCA_004027555.1 of Craseonycteris thonglongyai. NCBI lineage: Eukaryota > Metazoa > Chordata > Mammalia > Chiroptera > Craseonycteridae > Craseonycteris > Craseonycteris thonglongyai. The sequence continues at coordinate 561 of PVKE010046542.1, read as the reverse complement.
CAGTGCTGTTTAGAATTCTGTGATCAATGGACTCTGTGTAATTCACGACCGAGTGTATGAAACACCAGCACTGCATAGCGATGACGGTAAACAGGCAGAGCCCAGCTTTTCCCAAAGGGGCTGAGGCCATTGTCTCAGCTTTGGGAGGAAAGACAGATGATGGTCCAAGGCCACTGTGGGTGGAGGGGTGCACTGCCATCCCAGGTTGTCGTTTTACAGCCATAGTGAAAGGCTTATGTGGCCACCAGATAAAGGAGAGGAAACCAAACCCAGTAGTGTTTCATTTCACACAGGGAGGGAACCCAAGAATTCTCACTTGATTTAATGTAAAACTAGAGACAGCACATCAAAGCAATGCATATGAAAAGGAGAAAACCGGGAGACTGAGCAGTGAAGAGCCTGTCTAGCCCCAGATGCCTTACTCCTTTTTTCTGAACAGAAACAGGGTTAAAGGCAGACAAACTTGGCCAAGTCATGTCTTTTCAATCTGGTGTCGAGCGTTGTTCCGATAACTAAGTAACTAAAGCCAGCATTTCACCTCTAATGCTTCTGTAGATCAAG
>PVKE010046541.1:0-12225 GCA_004027555.1 Craseonycteris thonglongyai | reverse complement strand
CAGGGCCCGGCTCAGGCCCACGGGCTGCGCTTTGGGCAGGAAGAGGGTGGCCCTTCCACGCCAGGGCCCTGCTCAGGCCCACGGTGGGTGGTGGGTGTTGGCTTCCCTGCAGGGCTGCGCTTGGGGCAGGACGAGGGCGGCCCTTCCACGCCAGGGCCCAGCTCCGGCCCACGGGCTACGCTTGGGGCAGGACGAGGGCGGCCCTTCCACGCCAGGGCCCGGCTCCGGCCCACGGGCTGCGCTTTGGGCAGGAAGAGGGTGGCCCTTCCACGCCAGGGCCCTGCTCAGGCCCACGGTGGGTGGTGGGTGTTGGCTTCCCTGCAGGGCTGCGCTTGGGGCAGGACGAGGGCGGCCCTTCCACGCCAGGGCCCGGCTCCGGCCCACGGGCTGCGCTTGGGGCAGGACGAGGGCGGCCCTTCCACGCCAGGGCCCGGCTCCGGCCCACGGGCTGCGCTTTGGGCAGGAAGAGGGTGGCCCTTCCACGCCAGGGCCCTGCTCAGGCCCACGGTGGGTGGTGGGTGTTGGCTTCCCTGCAGGGCTGCGCTTGGGGCAGGACGAGGGCGGCCCCTCCAGCGCCCGCAGCGCCTCTCGGGCCTCCCAGTCGGGCCCCCTGGGCCGGCGACACGGGCGCGGGCAGCCGGGGCGGGGCGGCGAGTCCGCACGTTCCCACCAGCCCGGCCGTGACCTTCCGCAGGCGCCTGGCCGCAGGCCCCGCCCACCACGCCGGCGCGCAGGTCCGCGCGCGCCCGTCGGAGCGCGCGGGGCGGGCGCGCGGACGGCAGGCTGCGCGCGCAGCGCCGGGGCGGGGCCCGCGGCCAGGCCCGCCCCCAGCCCCGCCCCCAGGTCCGCGGGTGCCGCCCACCTGCCCGTCTGCAGGGCGCGCGCATGGCTGGCGCCCTGTCCCTCCAGCCTGGCTGCAGAGCCTCCCCGCGGGCTCCGCACTGAGAGTCCGAAGTGCTAGGTGTTTGCTGCCACCATTTAACAGACATGACCCAGTGCCCCGCGCTACAGCGCAGCTACTCGTAGGGGGTCCCGGGGGCAACGGGGGTCCTGTCCACCCACCCACAGTGCCAAGTGCATGAGGCTTTCTTTTTTAAAAAAGATTTATCTTTATTGTTTTTTGACAGACAGAGACAGAGAGAAGGGGGAGGGCCCAGAGCAGTCTCCATAGTTGACATTAGTTTTCCATATAGTTTCACTCCACAGGTGGGCACAGGGCTGCGCAGGGCAGGACCTGGGCCGGGGGCTCCCACATAGGCCCTGGTGAGAACTGAACGGGGGGCACACCCCAGCTCAGCATGTGGGTCCGCATGAGCCGGGGCCGGGATTCGATCCTCCTGCTCCAGGGCTGCAAAGCGGGCGCTTAACCCGCTGAGCCCTCCCGGCCTCCCCCATGAAGGCTTTCTGAATGATGGAGGATGAGGAAATTTCCGGCAACCTCGCCAGAAAGAGGGCGATCACCCTTCTGCAGCACATTCTGCAAAATGCTTGTCGCTAGCAGGCACTTCGTTACCAAAACGGCCATTTCTCTCATTTTCGTTTGGAGGGCGCTTGTCAGCTTTTGAGTAGTTACAATTTGCTTTGATCCTTTTGTATTCTAAATTATGCTTCCTATGTATACTTCACTCTGTGCCCGATTTCCTACTCTTTTCCTAGAGACACCCCGAGTTATATCAGTCTCAGGTCCTCAAATGCGGCTGGGAGGGCCCAGCCTTGGGGGGGCAACCAGAAGGCGAGGGGAGGGGTCGTGGCCACCACATGACCCCAGCAAGAGTTTTAAGAGGAAAAGGGAAAGATTTTTAGCAGCTGCTCTGGGTTTGGAATTTCAGGGAGTGGCAGAGCTGTCGAATAAGAATTTTAAGGAGTGCTGGTAGGAATTCTTGTATTTCCGCCTGTGGGTGTGTGTGTGCTATCGGGAGGGGAGGCGGGGTGGGCGGCCCAGAAAGACAGCAGTCCAGCGCTCCCGTATTTTGGAAGCCTGCCTTTCCCCAGGCCCTGGACTTCGTGGGGCCTGGTGTTTCCTCAGGTTGCTGGCGCAGGAGCCTCAGGAGGGTTCTGTCCTTTGCTGGGCTCCCTGACGCTGTTCGCTGCATGGCGCGGCCCTGTCTCTGCCACCCTGCTGCTGGGTTCCTGTCTCCCGCAGGGTGTCCGGCTGGCCCTGAGTCCAGGCTGCCCCCACCTGCAGCCTCACGGGTGCACGGACCCCGGAGCAGAGGCAGGAAGGCAGGAGCCAGCAGAGGTCTGCGTCGTTCAGGCCACAGACGGCCACCAGGATAGACGTGCTGCACCCACTAGTGGTCTCAGGACAGCACTGGAGACCCAGCGCCCTCCTGCCCTCCCGCCGGCCACGCCGCCGCCGGCCACGCCGCCCCGGGGCTCCTCTCTTCGGTGGGTCTGCGGGTGGTTTTCTAGGAGGAACTGCACTTTTGCTGCTGCTGGATTGTGTTTTCAACCTGCCTGGAGGCTTCGTTCAGTATCCATGCGGCATGTGGGGGAAGGTGACCGTACATACTGTAAACCGATTTCCACTTCCCACCCCAGCCAGACACTCAGCCACCACAGGTGGCCCTGAGGATGGCAGGTGAGTCTGCGTCGTGGCGGGGCGGCCCCTGAGCTGGCTGAGTCCTGTTAGAGTCTCATCGTCCCGCTTCCTGCCTCGCGGGACAACAGCTCGATAGCTGTGTTCATTCCTCTCTTAAACAGGGTCCCGATGATCACCACAGAATCCTAAGCTGACACAATTGGTCCCAGATAATATAAGGCCCACGAACCCAACGAACGCCAAAAAGACTCAACGGCCGTGCAGGGCCTCCCGGTTTGCTTTCTATGGTTTCCGTGACCCGCGATCACCCAAGGTCTGGAAATAAATGGAAAATTCCAGAACTAAAACACTTCCTATGTTGTAAACTGCGCACTGTTCTGAGCCGTGTGAGGAAGTCTCTCCACGCGCCTCTCGGCTCCGCCTGGGCTGTGACACGTCTCTTTGCCTGGTGTGTCCACATTGCAGACGCCCCGCCTGACAGACGTGTGCAGGTTTGCAGAGCGACTGTCGGTTATCCCAGAGCTTGTGTTCACGTCACCCTCATGTTACTTAAAATGGCCCCGAAGCCATGCACACACCTTGTTAAAAGTATATTATTATAGTTGTTTGTTTTATTCTTAGTGACTATTGTTAATCTCTGACTGTGTAAAACTTAAAAATTAAATTTATTTTTTAAAGATTTATTTTAGGGGAAGCCGGGATGGCTCAGTGGGTTAAGCGCTCACTTTGCAGCCCCGGGGACCGAGGATCGAATCCCAGCCGTGTGGACCCATGTGTTACTCTGGGGAGTGCCCCCAGTTCAGTTCTCACCGGGGCGAGACCCCAGCCCAGTCCCTGCCCTGTGCAGCCCCGCGCCCACCTGTGGAATGAAACTATGTGGAAAAACCAATGATGTGCAACTATGGAGACTGCTCTGGGCCCTCCCCCTTCTCTCTGTCTCTCTTTAAAGATTTATTTTTATTGTTTTTGACAGAGAGAGAGACAGAGAGAAGGGGGAGGGCCCAGAGCAGTCTCCATAGTTGCACGTCATCAGTTTTCAACATGGTTTCGTTCCACACAGGTGGGTGGGGGCCGTGCAGGGCGGGAACCTGGCTGGGGGCCTCCCGCATGGGAAACGCACCCCAGTTCAGCATGTGGGTCCACATGAGCCGGGGTCGGGATTTGATCCTTGGACCCTGGGACTGTAAGGCGAGTGCGCAACCCACTGAGCCATCCCGGCTTCCCCAATTATTATTATTATTATTATTTTTATAAAACAGGAGGTGGCCCAAGCGTCCATGTGTCCCTGCAGCAAGCTGCACCGGGTGCGGGGTCCCGGGCAGGCTGGGGAGGGCAGGACACAGCACATGGAATCGGGTCCCAGCGTGGAAATCGCGCTTCTGAGGTGAGCGCTGTGGTGATTTGCAGCCGGTGCTGGGCTCTCCGTTCCCCAGGGGTGAGCAGGGAATTCATGAGCCTGCCTGAGCCTCTGTCAGGAGCAGGGGACAAGAAATCCCCGCTGAATAACGCTTGGAAGGCCCGTGGAGACCAAGCTCTTTGCTTATCTCACGAGCTCTGTCTGTTGAATGCGCTGGTTACGTGAGTCTGCTCTAGGCCGGGCTATGGGTGACGTCCCTGCAAAGAAATGCCCTTAATTGTCAGGCGAACCTAGAAAGCAGTTGCATATTGGGATTTTTTTTGTCACAGATAGGGAAACAAAGGTCCCCAAAGATTAAGTTTCTTGCCCCCAAGGGAAGCTGATGCTTGTGTAGTGCCAGCTGTTGGCTGGGATTGTGCTTCGTCGCATCTTGGGTCTAAAACACCCTGTAAACCTAACCCTTATTCTTGGAATCGTGCAGGTTGCTGGGGCCCATGGGGCGTCTTCTCGGCGTGTCACCCAGCACTTGGGGCAGCGGTAACCGTCCTGCGAGGGTGCAAGGCCAGTGCAGGAATCCGTTATAGCTTTCTTGTGCACCCATTAAAAAAAAATGTTTTGTATCTTCACTCACCACCGAACAGGGAAGGGAGCGTGATGCGTTGCACGGGGGCTGCTAAAGGGTCCCGTCTGGAAGCACCCACATCACTTCTCAAACTCATCCACCAGAGCTCGTCACACGGCCGCATCCGACTTCACGCAGGCGTGCGGGTGGGGGGCGGCCCCAGGAGGGGAGCCGTGTTGCCAGTTGCTCTCAGGACCCCACCCCATCCTGTGAGGGAGGAAAGCGAGTCTGAAGATGTTCTGAGAAGCACATACACATTGTCGGCGGTGACTATCTGTTAGTGCTCATGTTACTGCCGGTGACTTATACCTTTTTAGAACACGCATTATTTTATCCTTTTGTGGTCGAAAAGGGGCCACATACTAAACGAGACCAGCTCCGCGTGGCAGGGCTGACGAACTCAGAGACAGACGGTAGCCACACAGGGTCCTAACTAGACGCGGGCAGGGCAGGCGGTCGCCTCCTAGGCCCATAGCGTCCTCGGCAAAGGCCAGTCCGTCTCTGCCGGAGTGAGTCTGTCTGCTGAGGTCACAGGCCCTTGAATGTGAGAGGAATCTCCTCCCGGCCCCTCAGGGCACAGCCCACAGACCAGAGCTCAGACCCCAGGACGCTCGTGAGCTTGCTCCCCGATTACCCGCTGCGTGTGCCGTAAGGGTTCCTTGTTAACCTGCCCGCGTCGAGGAAGCCCGGCCGCCCTCTTTCACTTTTCCTCCAACCGCAGAGATTCTCCCTCCTGGCGGTCTCCCTCCCCCTCCAGCTCCCACCCGTGGATTCCACGTGACCCCCCTTGTGCTCCTCCTTTGATTCCAACGTTATCAAATAAGCTGCAAAACCGCTGTCCTGAGCGTTTCCTCAGGCCGTTGAGATTTTGCTTCTTGGCAGTTGTGGTCAGTTTGTCTCAAGTGAACGCATGAAAATGCTCTACGGGTTAGGGCGCTTCTGACATAGACCATGTCAACCCAACTTGTTTTCCAAAAGCTCCTGGAACGTGCAGACAGGCAGTGTGAGGGGCTGTGGGCGGGCTCACGTGAGAGGTCGTCTACCTGTAGCCGGAAGAGTCTGGCCCGAGGACGGATCTGTCCCTTCGGGGACCCTCAGGGTCAAGTGCACCCGCTCCGGACGCTCCTCTGGTGTCCCCAGCGCGGCTGCCGGCTGCCTCCCGGCACCTGTTTCTGCTGTGGGGAGGGCAGCAAGAAGCCACCTGACACGAATGTAAAGAACTCTGTGACTGTTGGAACCGGGCCAAGACGGAATCCACATTTCCTGCCAAAAGGAAAAGCGTGGTATTTTTTTACCGTGCTGGGAACAGGGGCAATCATTTCATCGTCCTGTGTGCTTCCGGGAGATTTATTTAAGCTCCTCCGTCTGCCACTGACTGGTGGCGATTCGAGTGCGTTGTGGAAACGGCCGGGCGGTGAGATTCATGCACAAAGCCCTTTGCTTGTGTTTCAGGGCAGTGTGGCCATGAAATGCGCTGAAAAGGCAAGAAAACCAGCTTTCAATTAAAGGCGGAAAAGGGGTAAGAGGAGCCTGAAGAAGTGGAAGTGGGTTTGCTGTCAGATTGGGTCTCTGATCGGGGTCCCAACCCCCCCGGGCGTAAGCCCCCAAGCCCACCCCTCAGGGCCCTGTCTGAACATCAGCTTCGTGAGTCTGAACGCGGCTTCGTTTCCAACACAAAATGTCCAGCGCCCGATGCGCCCGGTTGGTGTGCTGTCCCCTGGTTCTTTTTCACACTCTCACGTGTGACCTGAGACGTGTTGAGAAAGCCTCGTTCGGCACGAGCGCCGTGGAGCCAGGATTCTCAGAGGCAGACGTTCATTCAGGAGTCAGCCTTCACCTACGAGCAGCCCCGTTGAGGGTGTGGAAGTCCCTGCACCCAGTGTTCACGGCCACGCGTGGCGGCTGCCCCTGCCCCGTAGCAGCCCGAGAAGACCGGTGGCTCCCGTGTAGAAAATGCATCTGCTCGGTCGTTCTCCAAGGTCACGGCTGTTGTGTTGTTATACGAGGGGCATCAGCCTACAGACAAGTACAGGAAGGAACCTAAAGACAACTGTTGGCACCAGCCAGCTTGTCGGATTCCGCCGTTCGGCCACGCTTGCTTCGCGGCGTTCAAGGACTGAACCGCTCGCCACGCAGCCAGGGGAGCGCTCGGTGTAGTCCCAGCGCGCTCCTCCGTCTGCTTTCGAGGCAGCCGCCGTCCTGAAGTGGGCGTTTGTGGTGCGTTTCTGCACGTCCACGACGAACGTGTCCGCATACACAACCCATTCTTACCTTGTGTGACGCTCACGCTTCGTGTCGATGCCATCAGACTGTATTTCTGCGTCTGAAATTTACTCTCTAACTCAATACTGTGGTTTTTGCATCTTGGTTATTTTTTTTGGCTTTGTGCAAAATGGTGTCCACTTGCGGAATCCGCCACCGTGACGTCTCTCGTTTCTTCCTCCTGAAGAAAATGGACGTCTTTCCAGTTTCACTGTCACCAGGAGCCGTCACAGTTTTGCTTCATTCCCTGGTCACGTTTCCGTCTGGCTTTGGTGTCAGGGCAACGTTGGCTTCCTGGACCGCATTGGTGAGTGAGTGTTTCCTTTGCTCCAACGCCTCCAACGTTCTGGAAGCGTTTGCGTGTGGCTGGCATTAGGTCTTCCTTAAACGCTGGCAGGGCTCACCAGCGAAGACACGGGCGTTTTCTTACCTGTGTGCCCCCGGGAGGGGGTGGGCGGGTCATAGCCATCCCCTCCGAGCGCCTGGCACCGGGGCGGCAGGGAAAGGGCGGCCAGCCCTGCGTCTGAGCCGCCCGGGGCTGGGTTTGCCTTCGGAAGCCACAGCGCTCTCGGCCGCCTGGCTTCTCTGACGTCTGGGCCGGGACGCTTTCGGCCGGCACCATCGCAGGCCCTCCGTTCAGCTTCAGTCCCATCAGTGCACGGAGCAGACGGCGGAGCGCTGGTTAACAGATGGAGAGGGAGCCGGAGTGTCTGGGTGCGCGCCTCACTTTTCACTTCCCGGGTGTAAAAATGGTGTTCAGACAGACGGGACCCAGCAAAGCTGCGGGGGCTGGAACCCCCGAGTCGGAAAACCGTGTCAGTGCACCTGCTTTCCAGGCGAGAGCGGTGAGGCCGCGACGAGTGGGGACGAGGGACACGGGCCCGAGGGAGGGGCCTGGCTCTCCGAACGCGCTTAGCGGCCGTGCAGAGGCCTCCTGTGAGCCCGCTCCCGCGCTGGGCACACTGAGTCCGGAAGCCGCCGCAGGCTGCAGGGACGCCTCAGCTCACCTGCAGGAAGCAGCCGTACCCGGGGCCTGGCCTCCCGAGTGTGGGGTCTCCCTCGGGGGCGGCGGCTGCCTGTGTCCACCCGGCTCGGCCATGCATGTGCCCGAAGGACAAGGGGGAGAAAAGTGGGTCGGAAACTCCGCTCAGGGGGACCCTAAGCTGGTGGAAGACCTACACCCACCGGAGTCACGACCCCGGCGGAGGAGGACGTCACCCGCCAGGCTGGTCATCGATCCTCCGGATGACGACATCAGTCACGACGCAGGTGGAGAGCCTGTGTCTGAACTAACGAGAATGCGGTTACTGGGTACGGACGAGACAGGCAAGGACGACGGGGTGTGTGTGTGTGTGTGTGTGCGTGTGTGTGCATGTGTGTGCATGCGTGTGTGTGCGTGTGAGGGGGCACAGGCTGTTCTCGTGGGGCTGGTGACAAAAGCCGTGTGGCAGAGGCCTACCTGTAGCAGGGAGCACGCATCTAAGGCGACCAGTTGTAACATTGGTGAAGCGGGACACCATTGACCGGGGGGAGGGGGTTCTTGATTAAAAATTGGGTCTATCTCCCGCCGTTCCCTAGCTTGTCGTGCATTCTTTCCAAACATCGGGACTTTTTTAAAACGCCACGGGATGCGGGACAAATTGTTAAAAATCGGGACGTCTGGTCACCTTACCCATACAGCCTTTCCCTGCAGACACCCCTGCATTTGGGGGGCAGCACACAGCTCAGGGGTGAGGATGGTGCCCGAGGCGGGCAAAGGAGATGGAAAACCAAACCATACGATAAAACCTGAAGGTGCTGAGAATCCGAAACCTGCCTGATCGCGGCGTGCTCGTGAAACCGGGACGGGACACGCGTAACGTCCCGCAGTTTGTTTCCTGTGCTTAGATGAAGCAAAGAGCTGAAAAGCTTCCCGGAGGCCGGTAGCTGCCTGTGGGCTTCCCTCAGCCCCGCCTGGTCCCGCAAAGGACTCGTGGGCCCCCCAGAGCCGCCGGCAACTCTCCCAGGAGGACGTGTCCCACCTGAGGACAGGCGCGTTGTTGGTGGCTCCCGGGGTCCCCCTGGAGTGAGTGGTGGGCACAGACACCGGTGTGGGAGGCTGGGGGGCGCATGAGCCGCGGGAGCGCCTGAGACACGAGGCTGAGCTGTCCCCTTGTCCCCGAATCCCTTCTAGCTCAGAGTCCGTGCTTTGGGCGAGGACGCACAACAACGTGACTGGATGTCACAAACATTTTGCAACAATACCGGACCGTCAAGCCGCCAAACAGCCCCACGGGCGTCCAACATTTTAATTTTTAAAAGCTTTCTGAAATGCTTTGCAAATGTTGAAAATGCTCAGGCTAGTCACGTTTTAAGCGCTTATTGACGGCGGTAACTGGACAGAAGCCCCGTTGTACGTCTCAAACTGAGCGTCTGGGCCTCAGCTCCCAGCCTGTGGTCTCCAACCCACAGCCGCAAAGACGAGCTGCAGCCACTGGGCTTTGGGACCGCCACCGGCTCAGGAAACCGGGGACAAGACGGGAACCCTGCCCTCAGCGAGACTCTCGACCCGATGCGTCAAGCATGGAATTGTTTGGGACTTGTTTTGCTGCAATGGGCACGTCGAGGCCAGTGGAGGCCAAGGTCGTGGTCAGGGCAGGCCTGTGGCCAGAAGCCGTGTCTCCTCCCTCCCAAGCAGCCGATCACAGCCAGCCCCCTGCTCCTCGTCACCCTTCCGCTCCGTCCCTCCTCCCAGCTGCACGGGATCCGCTGTGAAGCGTCCGCAGGGCTAAGCACCTTCCAAGAGCCACACTGAGAGCAGAGCCCATCCAACACACAACCGACCCCCGCAAATGCACGAGGCCAGCGAACCTCTTCTAGTTTATTCTGGGGGCTCCAGTGTCTCCTGGGCAGATTCACTTTTCACAAAGCGCTCAGGCGACCTTGCTTCTGGGCCTCAAGAGTGACCAGCACGGATGAGCCGTGGGCCGCAGCGAGGCCGGGGCGAGAGGGTCTGCTGCCGTCGGGCACCAAATCGGCATGTTTTCCTTTTACAGCGTTTTAAAAGCTGTCCCCAGAAAGCCCGAGCCTTGTGCGGTCCGGGACTCAATTGCACAATGTGAGGCTCTTAAAAGAAGGTGGGGAAGATCCTACTTGAATACCACACGCGTGGGAACACGGCTGACTTGAGAGGTTCAGGTGTTACAAATTCTTCTGCAACGCCCGTCAGTAAATCGTGGCGGGCGCGTGGTGACGCTGAGCAAATTCTCACGCACGGTCTCGCTTCTCCCACCGGCGTCTGACACAGCCCCGTGGGCGCCCGTCCAAAATGGAACACGGCGGCGATGCTATAACGAGGTGGGGAACTTTATTTATTAGAAATTGTCGGGGGCGTTATCCGGATGGCGGTGAGAGAGGAGCTCTTGAAACCCCTCCTGGAAAGACAACAAATTAAAGAACTCAAATCCAACCAGAGGATCCCTAAGCGACACCCAGCCTCACCGAGGGACCCTCATCACAAGAATTTACCTGAGCCGGAGACGGGAGGCAAGTGAGAGGAAGAGATGGTCCGTGAGGATTTCTCGCGCGGTGATCGGAGAAGTGCTGAGGCCACGGGAGCAAGTGACCAGGACAGGGCGACCCCCTGCTGAGTTCTTCTGGGTGAATTCATGTCGAAAGAAACAAAAATAGGTTGTGTTTTCATAAAAAGCACCTGAAAACAGATTTGAGAGATGTTTTCTTTCTTTCCCTTTTTTTTTTTTTTAAGATTTATCTTATTGTTTAAGAGAAGGTGAGAGAGAGAGAAGGGGGAGGGCCCAGAGCCGGCTCCATGGTTGCACATCGTTAATTGTGACGCGGTTTCATTCCACACAGGTGGACGTGGGGCCGCCGTGGGGTGGAGACTGAACCGGGGGCTCCTGTGTGGGAGGCGAGGACCTTCGCCGCCATCCTGGTGGTTACCAGTTGCACCAGTTCAGCACGTGGGTCTGCACGGGCCGGAGCTGGGATTCAATCCCCAGACCTTGTGGTTGCAGGGCAAGCGCTCCACCTGCTGAGCTCTCCCGGCCTCCCCCTACTTTTGACTCAGTTTCCAGCCCAGCATTCAGAAGCTTGACCACGAGTTTCAGTTTTGGTTCCGGAGGTTGGCGTGATCTAGGGAGAGGGCGGTGGGGCCCGACACTGTCGTTGGCCTTGAGTGCTATTAGGAGACTGTCGGTCTCAGCAACCCCTGGCCCATCATCCGGTGCTGAGGTCACTGGTCGCCTCCCCTCACAGGACATGGGAACGGAGGCCAGAAGACAGTGCTCCTGCCGTCCTCCTGTTCTCGGGCCTCATGCCCAGGTGGCACCTGGACGTGAACCTGAACTAGACCGCCCACGGTGACGCCCGGGCTTGGGCAGCACCACTGCTGTCTGCATTTCCTTCCTCGCTCCTCCATAAATCCTGAAGCTGGACGCGATTATTCGTAAACGCAAAGGTTACTGCGCAGCTGACCAGAGGGCCGTCTCTGACCCCGCTACACGCTCAGCACTTGGGACTGGCTGTGGCCGAGGAGCTGGTCTTTTCAGATATGAATGGCACCAGCTTTTGTTTCTCTGCTGTTATTATAACTAATCGCTGTGCCCTGAATTCTGTCCCCAGCCAGATGGGGTCTGTAGGAAAGGGCATGTTATTTATCTTCGAACTCCGAGATGCCGCCTCCTGACCTGCAGATTAGGAGGTTAATTGAGATTTCTGTGTTTACATCCTAATCTTCATGTATAATGCATTCTAAACCTTTATCTCTTTGAGCTGGGCAGAGCTTAATTACTTTTGCAAAGGTAAAGCCTGATGTATTCCGGATGAATTACAAGGCAGGAGCCTCCCTGATAAACCCAAGAAGCCAGGAAACAAGGATGATTTATGTGGTTTGAGGGCACGGGGGCAACCCAAGAAATGTGTCTCAGATTCCAGCCCTGTCAGAACTGATTGCTTTCTTCATCTTAAGTATTTTATGAAGCATTTCACATTGATTGTTCTGTCAACTTTGTGCATGCCACTTAAAGAATTAGAAGGAGAAGATTAAAAAAAATACATTGTTTAGATGCAAATGGTTTTTTTCCCAAAAGTTAAACAATTGGTAGAATAAAAACCAGTGTGGATGTGCACTGTCTGCATATTTGAGGAAAGTCCGTTCTACTGTTATTCCTTCTCTGGACCAGCTCTGAGCACTGAGCTCTCTGGAGACACTGCCCGTTGCAGAGCGGGAAGCAGTGTGCTTAGAAATACAGGCTGTGCAGTCAGTTGAACACGGGCTCAAGTCCCACCCAGTCCAACATCCTGGCTTAGTAGTGAGCTCCCTGAGTCTATAAAGGCCAGGCTAACGCTGCAGGTCCTGGTGGAGCTCACGTGACACAGTACTTGTAAAGCCCTGAGCACAATGCCTCAGAATAGGAGGTGCTCATCCATGGTGATGGTGACAGT
>PVKE010046540.1:0-12225 GCA_004027555.1 Craseonycteris thonglongyai | reverse complement strand
TGGTTGTGCATTTGTTTGTAAATAAGCTGCCCTTTCTTGCCCTGGCAGTTACTACAGTAACTCACTTCATACTGATAGTGTGGCAGGTGATAGGCCAGTTAGTTCCCTTGCATTTGTATGAGTGTGTAAAACTGTTTGCTGGTGTAGTGACAGATGGCACTGCTAGTTCCTTGGCAATGCAGAGTACAGTTTGAGCCACTTGCCTTTCGCTTGTGTTTCATTCTGACTTATGTTAAGCACTGAGTATTTCACAAGTGTTATACTCCATTGTCCAGTTTGCCAGTTTGGCAGCAATTTTTTCTTCTAATAAAAGAAGTTACTCAGATGGAGATTCCAGATGTGCCTAAGCTGCTTTTATTAGGACAATGGAAAGGTCCAACCTTTTCTTCTAAATATGATCAGAAGTGCCGTGGCTTTGCCTTTGTGATTTTGTAAAGAGTTGTATTGCGTAATTGGAAAATTGTCTCCCTGAGCAGAGAGAGAATTTGTTAGCACAGAACGCAGTTTGGAAAATGCTGATGTAAAACCTCAATCCAAGAGAGAAACCTTTTAAGTTGCTGAGATGTAGTGGAGAGGAAGGAGGAAATTGCTGTTTCACATGATTGACCAAAATGCACTATAATTATATCAACTTGAAACAGATTCCTTAGAAGAACTGATAACTCTGTGTTCAGAATAAGTCATGTGTAGTGGAACTAAATACTGCGTGTACTTTCCCTGCAAAGCATAGAGATGTGCAATAGAAAAGATAGCTATTCCTGCCTTAGCCTGTTTAATGGGACCTCCAGCTGCTGTAGCAAAGTAGAGAAGGGTGGGGAAGCCTTACTGTAGAATCAGGATTGATCAGGTCTGCCCCTCCTCGTGCATTGCTCTGCAACACCGGCAGGGATTCCCCTCGTGTAATGCTATGTTGAAGTTGCTGTTCCTGTTTGTAATAAACATAGCATCACTCATCAGTCAGCTGCTAATGGAACACTCCTCAAGGATTACACTGACTATCCTTGTTGCCTGTTCCAAAGTGGGTGGGTAAAGTTTATTCCCAGATCATCAGCACAAGGATATTCTTCCCATTGTCCATGTTTCCTGTAGCATCTCTACCTCACACTATTTTGTGTCAGCCACCATCTACCCATAGACAGATCGTCTCCAATAAGAGTGATACTAGTGTTTATTCCGTATCAGTAAAGCTCATCGGCTGACATCTGATACTCTGAAACACTAGTCCTAAACATTATTCCTTGCATGTGGTGATCATTTATTGCATGTCTCCTTCGCCCAACTATAAGTTTCTAAAGAGCAGGATTATGTCTTACTTCTTTGTAATGCCCCAAATAGTGGAATACCTTATACGTAAGTGTTCAAGAACTCTTAGTAACTAAATGAATGGTAGATTGGAAATATCATCTGTCAGATTCTGAAAAAAGAAATTGCAGCTACTGAGTGAAATGTATAGACTTGCAAGAGTCAGGTTAGAGAACTAGTTAATTATGAAGTAACTGTACTCTGTATTCATCTTTGGTTAAGCTGACAGAAGACCTGCCTTACCAGAGCATGTGGACATCATAGACAAAGCTGATGTCTCTAACGCTGGCAGGAAGAGGGGGACTAAGGTTGATATTCTAGGCATTGGGGTACACTTGCTCTGGTCTCTCTGCTGACTCTTTCGCAGTACCTTCTAAGACCAGCATCACATAACTGCAAGAAGAGCATGCAGCGTTAGCTGAAGCACTCTGCTGAGCAACAGGCAAAGGTCACAGGATCTATATTTGACTTTGACTTTATCTCATAAATACCCGCCTTTAACCTGCTTGGGTGGCCACTGACCCTGAGCAACAGACTGCCACCAGCAAAATGCTGTGACATCTGTCCCGAAGGAAACTCAGGAGGTTGTCATGGTGGGGATTTTGCCTTCATTTTTCTTAAAAGGACAGCTTTTCTTCACAGACATTCGTTTCTCTCATTTCTTCACCTGAAATGCTTCCTCCTGGCTTGCTCTTTTTGCCTCTTTGAATCCTACAGGACCAGCTCAAATCCCTTCTCTGTCCTGCGATTCTTCCTGACCCTCCACAGAAAGCAGTAATTGCTCCCTCTGAACATCTGGACAATTTGGAGCTGGCGCTACTTGACATTTTGGATATTTTTCTTCATATTGTTACGCGTCTTTTTCTCTCATTTACTTATTGTGCTTCTTGAGAATGCCCTAGATTTTTGTAAAACTTGTAGCATCTTATTTCATTTGGCAAATATTCTAAAAATTCTCGGTAATTTGGGGGAAAAGCATCTAGAAAGGAATTTGGCAGAGATACCTGAACTTAAAAATTATTACAGATATTATGAGAAAAAGCTATGCAATACCTTTTTAATATAAAACTTTTTAATTATTTTCTTTAAAGAACAATGAAGAGACTAGGACTTCCCAACCGGACAAATGAAGATGTTTCATACTCATCAATGAATATAGGTTACAAATATGCCAATGCACAGGCAGAACTTCTGTTAGCTCATCTACAGGTGGTATACTGTCCAGAAATGCCAGACATGATCCATCCATGTGGCCATCAAATCACATTCTTGATTCAGGACAGAACTGCTTACTGAGTCTTTACCCACCAAATGCACCACTGGGCCCAGACTAGTTTAAATGAATTAGCTGTTCTGGTCTATTATCTTCTGATAAGCTTCATGCAATTTGAATTTTAGAGATAAAGTTCTTGCCTAGAAACTAACCTTCTCAAAACAGTCATAGAAGTCTAAGTTTGATCAGCAAAACCATTATGAATATACATATTTATGACATTTTAAACTTCAGTAGTAGTAGGTCTAGAGTTGTAGAATATCACTTGCTAGGTTGAAGAGGATCAAGAGAGGCTCGTGTTGAATGTATCATTAAAATAATTTACTTAAAGAGAGAAGGGATTACCCAACAAGCGTACTCCTTTTATTATATTTCTGTTGCCTCCACTCATATTCTGACATTATCTTTATCTCGATTATTTCATTGCTTTCATGTTCTGCCCTCCATACTCCCATTCTGATCCATCCATTCAGGCAATAAAGATATTTTAGGGATATATATGTGCCTAGCACTCTGCTGGAAGATTTAACACCCTCATTTCAGAGTGGCTACGCTCCTGCACAATCACATTCAATAACTCTCCACATTATAAAATCACATACTAGCCAGCCTCCCTTACCAGTCTTATCATTCTTTCATTCATATTCCCAACTGCTTCAGTCAAAGAAAAATATCCACTCTTTTCTGTGATATATGTGTCAGTTTTCACATAATTCCCTGGGGCCTAGAACTATAAATTAGGTCACTCTTAAAGGTAGAATTTGTGTTCCTGTCATAAATCCAACGATCTGACAACTGCGTCTCAAAGTAGACAATATTAGATGTGCTTTTGAAATGTTCTTTTAACAAATGCTTAGTAAAATTGTGGAGGAAAGTACAAAAGGGAGAAGGGCCTTAATCCAGAGTTGGGACAAGGAAGTTAAACACAAGTAGTCAGACTATAAAAAATCCAGAAACAATGAACAACTGGAGTATAAAGAAATCAACTCACTTGTCATAAATCTCTTCAGAAACAAACCCCAAGGTAAAATATAAAATGAGTAAGTTAAAACCCTCACACTGGAAACTTCATATTTTGGAGGTTAGAATTCTGAATGCATGATCATACCCAAAAAGGAGAAGAGTAAAGAATTTAGCATTCAAAAATGGGACACATTTTCTTGAATGCCAACTGTATGGTAAGCACTTGTGAAAATTCAGGTAGCCTGCACTACTGGTAATGGCCAAATCTGCTTCGTCAGGAAGTAGTGACAGCAAAATGCATCACCATACAATGCAACTCTTGCTCTAAACACCGGCTCCTCTCTTCCAGAATGAATTCCAAATTCACTATCAGGATCAAAATTAGGCCATATTAACTGCTCTGTAATTTTAAGCTTTGTATTAAATTACTATCAAGGAGCACTAATTTAGATAAGAAATAGAGCTACTTATATGTTTCATATGCATTGTCAGATATCTGAATTATATATTAAGGCAATAAATGTCTCAAGGTGCACCTGCCTGGTTAAGAAACAGATGGGGAGAAAAATTATTCAGCTTCTATTAAAGTCCAGAGAAATGTAATAATTTTAAAGGCTACAAAAAGAAGGAAAAGGTTATGTAAAGCAAATCTATAAAATCTATACCAAAAAGAGCATTTTAGATTAAACTGAAAAAGCTGAATTTCCTAAGACTTTGAAAAATGAGAAAATCAATGTGTCAAAATTTTTAACTTGGATTTTTTTTAAATTTGTTTGTTTGATTTTGCTTCTAGGTTCCAAATTCAGAGATGTGCAACCGATCCAAACAGTTATAAAAGCTTAGGAGACAGCTTTCGAATAATTTTCCAAAGAGAAGGGTATGTATGGTTCTTCATCTATAGACTCTCTGTTGATGTACAAGTAGACATTTATTACTACATGATCCATTTTCTCATTTTGAATGGAATATTCCCTACTCTAATTAGGGGGAAATATATAAAAGAGTGATTTTCACCTTTTTTGTGTTTTTCCTGATAATATGATTGAAAACCAAATATGTATATAATAGAAACTACCATAAAAAGGATATTAATAATCAGTTTGATGACTAGAGGACAATTTCTAATTTGTGCCATGAAGGCTTTTTAGACTTCTCAGAATAGGAACGATCTCAATGTAACAGTTCTTTGTTTTGATTTGTAACTCTAGTGCCCAAAATGTGTTTCTTGTTTGCATTTTGGTTTATGAACATTCGATCAAAACAAATCTATATCATAAATTGATGTGTCAAATTCATTATTAGATGACTGTGTAAACAGAAGTATTTTGGTTACATAAGCTATAATTGTCTTTGGTGTATAGTTTTAGTTAAAGACCGTATCCAGTATAATTTTCCAGAGGATATTAGATTTGCTTTTTGAAGTTGTTTTCATAAGAGAATTAGTTGAAAATAATAATAATACAAAAATGGTAACAGTAAATACAACTAGAATATATTTAACCTCTATTATGTACTAGGAATTCTCCTTATAACTCTGTGAGGTGAGTTCTATTAGAAACCGAGACTTAGAGAAGTTAGTAATTTTCGTATATCTGGTAAGTAATGGAGTAGGGACTCAAATTCAGGTTTGCTTGACCTCAAAGTGCATGCCCCTAACTGCTGTTGTGCACTACCTCTCTTGGCAGATTGCACTGTGGAAACTGGTCTGCTATTTCATTTAAGTGTGTATCATGGATATTTTCCCAAGCCAGTATGTTCTTTTTAATAACAACATAGTAATTTATCTACATGTTGCAATTTATTCAATTAAACCTTCTGTGCACACTAGGTTATTTTCAGATTTTCACTACTTAAACAGTATAATACATATATACTTTTTGCATATATACATTTGTGTATATATGGATATATTTCTATAAAATAAGTTGCTAGATAGGGATTTACATAATCAAATATTAACAAACTATCTTCCAAAAAGTATGTAACAATTTTACACCCTTGGTAGTTGAGTTCTAATTTTTTTATACCCTCCCTTTCAAACACTGGACATTAGCAATCATTAGTTGGTATATTTGTCAGTCACATGTACTAGTGTTACTTCAATATAATTGTGATAGAGCATACTTTTATATCATAAGGTATCATTTCTTTCATGATTTGCTTATTTGTGTCCTTTGCTCATTTCTCTTAGGTTAGATTTTTTTTTTTTATTATTTATTTGTAGGAGCTTAGTATATTATTATAGGTACTAATCCTTTGAGTATTTTATAGAATGTAAATTTTTTTTCCAATTGTCATTTACCTTACAACTATAATGACTTATACCTTTCAGAAGTTTGGATTTTTTTTGAAGATTGCGATTTTATAATTATATCTGTTATCCTTTGTGATCGCTGATCTTGATGTCACATTTAAAGAGAAGGAGATCCTCTAATCCCAAGATTATAAACACTTTCTTCTGGTACTTTTTACATTTAAATCTTTAAACCATTTGAGAATGTTTTTAAATGTGCAGTGGGGTATATAGGAATTAAATGTTTTTGTGTGTTTTTTTTCAAATGGTTGGTCAATTGTCCAAACACCATTTGTTTAAAAAAAAAAAAATCCATTTTTTACTCACTAAATGGAATTGCTAGTTTATTCCACATATTAAATTTTCACATATACTTCATCTACTGGTAATTTTTCTATTCTGTTATTCATTCCCTATACTGCCTCAGTAGTTTATCTGTCTCTATGCCAGTATCATACTGCTTTAATTTATTGTACCTGTAGAGCGTTATGGGAATATGTAAAAATATGCCCTGCAGTATAAAGTGTAAACTCTTTATTATGGTATGCAGAGCTCTTTCTAGTAAGACTCTCCCTTCTCCAGGCTCATTCCTCGGGCATGTATCTGCTTTACGAATCGCAAATGGTTGTGGCCTCCTGTTCTCACACTCTCGTGGCTTTGCATGGTAGCCCCTATTCCTGGAGGACCACCTCCCCAATGCACACAAGAAACTACCCCTCTTCATTCAAGGGTGCCCTCAAGTTTCACCCTCCCGGACCGTCTTTTCTCTACCACATGCTTTCTTTGCCAGTCTTTCTTTATTTACATATGCTGTGTAAATTATAGCATGCATCACCCAAATTTATTATGCCCATTTTTTTGTCTCGCCTCTCCCACCCCAAGAACACATTTCCCCAAGGGCCATGTCTCATTTAGCGTTGTATGCCTCCTGATGCTTGTATTTGGCATTTAGTAGAGACTCTCTGTGAGTACACACTGAACAAATGAATATCATCACATCAACACCATAATGATACAGAATGAAGCAGAGATAGTCGTTCTTGCTATAGACCTTCCCTCTGAAGTTATGACAATGATCCTCATGCCTGAATAAATATTTTGAGGTGACCTGGTGGTCAGCAAGTTTCTGCTGATACACTGGCAGGGCGGACCTTACTGCTGTGTGTTGGTAATATACCTCCTTTGTAACAATTGGGATCAAAATCATGTTTATTTTATGCAAAAAATATATATAAAGTTAAAGACATCATAGTGTATTACATTATAAACTTTATATAGTGAATAAAAGGGTCCCTTTCCAGTAAACTGGTAGTGTTAGCGTTGCCAAGTTCTGTAAGCTGTAACAGATATCTCTGAATTGGATGTGGGAGTTCCTTAGCCAGGCTCTTCATTTCATGTGTTTTCAGAAGAATTTGCTGTTTCTGCTTTGATATCAAGTAATATAACAAACATACAATATGTGTGGTCCTTGCATAGTAAGATGGGCTTTTTCCTAGACTGTATGTATAATTGCTTCTAGAGCAAACTCACATTTTTCTGTAATGCTTTTAGATCTGGCCATATTGTTAGCCAAAAGCCAGAGAACTCCAGTCTTTGAGATAGAAATATTTGTACAAATACAGAAGAAAAAGCTGCTTGTTATGTTTGATACGGAGT
This sequence comes from Craseonycteris thonglongyai, assembly GCA_004027555.1. Lineage (NCBI taxonomy): Eukaryota > Metazoa > Chordata > Mammalia > Chiroptera > Craseonycteridae > Craseonycteris > Craseonycteris thonglongyai. The sequence continues at coordinate 4,738 of PVKE010046540.1, read as the reverse complement.
AAGAGCATTTCATTGCCTTGGGTTAAAAAGAAAGAAAGAAAATAGAAAAGAAAGAAAACCTTTTAACACATGCCGTGGTGAATTTTTTTCCCCTAGTATAAGCAGTTTATTTTGATTTTCTTACTTGCTTTTTAGAGTACACTCTGCTTTCAGAGATGTTCTTCTCACTCAAGTAGGTGCACAGAGGCCAGTGTGTTCTGCGGCCTACCAGAAGGACGGCATTAGCTTCTTGATTATTAGCATTTTTTTAAATAATTTATATCTCCTTGTTTTTCCTCTCTCCCCCAAGTTAATGGTTTTGAAAACTAGTCCTTTTCTGTTGTTTAAAAAAATTAAACTCTGGGAGTTGCCAGGATAGTTCAGCAGTTGAGCACTTGCCTCACAACCACAAGGTCCGGGGTTCAATTCCTGGCTCCGGCCTGTGCAAACCCCATATGCTGAACTGCACTGTTAACTGGGAACTGCTGGGATGGCTTAGCAACAAAGATTCTCACCTCCCATATGAGAGGCCCCTGGTTCGGTTCCCACCCCGTGCGGCCCCACATCCCCCTGCGTGGAATGAAACTATGTCACAACTAATGATGTACAACTATGGAAACTGCTCTAGGCTCTCTCTCTCAGTAAAGTAAACCTTTAAAAAAATACATTACTCTGTTAATATAATTAGAATCTGCATAGATACCCATTTCCCCTCTAAGAAGGTGAGATGGTAGTACTCATCATAATTCTTAGGGATGCAATTCCTCCCCTCTCGGCCCATAATTCACACATCTCCAATAGACAAGAGCTCTATCACCTGGGTCCAAAACCCATTAGACTGTTTCTAAGATTCTTTTTCTTCTTACAAGCATAGATTCATTGTACTTTTATTAAGGGCATAGTTTTTCAATCTAGCTTTACAGGGGTGAAATTAATTTAATTTTTTTTTAATTCCCTCCAAATTCTGAGTAAGGATTTCTACAATATAAACTTATCATATTTACTTAGCTTTTACCAAAGGGCCCATGACCTCTTTTACCAAAGAGAGAGCTTCAGCGAAAGGAATTTGTCACTGTTGGGAGTACCTCCATGGTCCCCATGGTTCTTCATCTTTCTCTGGCTGCCAAAAATAAACTAACAGGTCCATCGACATCACTTGTGAGCTCAGAAAGATATACACATTTAGTTTAGTTGATTTGGTACCTTTACAGCCAATACGGTTTGTTTTGTACTCTCCCAACAAATAGCAAGCAGCTGGATTTCTGTTTAGAATGTGTTCCTGCATCTTGCCTTATTTTCACTTGCTTCTGAGTATCTCTAATCTCTTTTGTACTTGTCATTCTTTTAAAAGGAGGGATTGCAACATTCACAGATGGGTGAGGGGACTATAAACACTGCCTACCCCTTTACTTCTTCTCCTCTGAAAACTCTGAGTGGCCATTCTTCCTGAAATAACAAGGAAAAAAAATGTATTAAAAGAGAATTTAAGATAGTCTGGTAGCATAAGTAAAGAAAAACAAGAAATTTGAATTTATTCTCTTCAGTGTACAGGCACTGTGCTAGGGACTTTTTCATACATTATGGTCAACACAGCACTCTCCTCAACACAATGCAGCTTCATTATATCTGTTTTTTGTATGAGGGAACTGAAGATCTGAGCAGTTAAACTTGCCCAAAATCACCGAGGTTTTAGTGGAGTACCATGGTTTTTCCATGATGTTGTATCACCTTTCTAAACACCAGATTTTGTTATTTATTGAATGAAAAGAAGACAATATGGAAGTAGTGGTTGTAAACCCTATTTTTTAAATACCTTTGGTACATACCTTCCTTCAGTTCATATAGCAATTTAAAGGAACTTTTATCTCTTTCTTCAGGTCAAGTCTATAAGTTCTGAGAGACCAGCGTATGTTCAGTCAGCCAATGCCTATTGATTCTCAGGCAGCACCACAAACCTCTAAAAACTGTTGTCCCATCCTTTGCGATAGTTCCATATTTCTGACACATTCATGGTTTTCTGTCAGTCTACTCTTACCCTGCATGTTCCTTAGTTTTCTTTTTTTTTTTTTTTTTAAGAGAATTTTTTTTTTTTATATATTTTTATCCATCCATTTATCTTGACAGAGGAAAGAGGCTTAGTTTTCTTATGAGAAAAATTCTCAGGCATTGGTTTGCCCAAGGCAAACAACTAGGAAACAACTATGTCAGATTACACTTTCATTTCAAATGAGAAACATGTTGATTGCTGGTGCCTTTAGAAATATGGTGTTCCTCAGAAAGTAGAAAATAGTGTGGTGTATTCTGGAGGGCATTTGAATTGTGTTTTGTTTCACGATTTGTTTTCTGTAACCACCGATGCTGCCCCAAGTATCATCTTACAATCAGACCACTTGGTGATTATAGTATTTTCTAGTTAAATGACATTTAAGGCCTTGTTTTATGAGTTCGAGCATAATTGGCTAATTTGGTAAACTCCAGATGTGTGAGACAATGTGCCACTCGCTTAAGTGCCTTTCAGACGGCATAAATGGCAGCCCCAGGAGGTATAATCACTCCCTCTTGTTTTCATTAAGAAGGGGAACGAGTGGCTTGTGACACAGACAAAGGAAGTGGGGCGTCTACAACTCAAAATCAACAACAACCTGGTAAGATTGGGACATTATTTTTCTTACAGGTGACCTCACTCCAAAATCTTTGACTGAATTGGGTGTCTTCATGGGTCTACTTTTTAAAAAGTGGCTTCTGTAACCTAACATGGCCAGGTGATTCTGAAAATCACCCTGAAAATAGAAAAGACCTCTGAAAATAGAAAGATCTACCCCTGCAGAAACTCCCCTGAGTAAAAGTCGTCTCTGGAAACTGTCCCTCGTTCTCACTCTCACTTGGAAGTAAGGGGGGAATGTGGGTTTGGAGAGACGATGGAGGAGCTAACTCGTCCCACAGCCAGGAATTTTGGTTATTTCGGTGATCAGCAGCTTCACCACCTAAACCAGCTTCTGACTTCTCATAGCCCAGTAGTTGCTGCAGCTTTTCTTGTTTCTCTCCGCCCACTCTGCCATCTAACATAAACCACCTCATCTACCCAGCATTGCCGAGCTAGCATGGACAGACGGTTGTTGGCATCACTGTTGCCTGGACCCTGGGACTGGTTCCTCTCATCCGCCTGTCGATCCATTAGAGTTCACATACAATTGTGTCATGGCTCATGGTGGACTCACTGCCACTTAACCAATGCAATCTTAACTCAGATGAATCATTATAGACTGTACCTCAGGTCCCCCGAGCAGATAATCTGCAGTGCAAATCAGCTATGTCTAGTCATTGGGTGTTGACTGGGTTTGCAAGCCTGCTTCACCCAAGTGAATTCATTCTTTGGTGGGTGCCGGATGAGCACTGGGATTTCTGCGATGAGTTTCCTGGCATCTTGAGTGCCTTCTCTCCCTTACTTTTTTTTTTAAACCAAAGAGGCCTTTTCTAATACTCACTGACTCTCCCTTGAGTGTTTCCTTGTTTTGCTTTGTTTTGTTTCCAGCTTCATCAAGATAGAATTGCCATATAACCTTGCATAAGTTTATGGTGTACGTGATAACTTAATATACACACTTATGTGTTGAGAAATGATTACCACAACAGGATAAGTGTGTGTGTGTGTATGTGTGTGTGTAGTGAGAACACTTAGTATCTATTCTCTTAGCAACTTTCAAGTATACAACACAGACAGTATGCGTAACTATAGTCACCAAGCTGTATGTCAGATCCCTGCTCCTTGGTTGTTATGTCATGAGGAGGAGGAAGACAGGAAGACCCAGCTGTTCTGGCTCTCACACCACAGAGTTTAGCCCCAGCCTGCCTGGGCTTCTGAATGATGGCCCAAGTGTCTTCAGCAAGGAAAAGAAAGCAAACCAGGAAAAAAGAACATAACGCAGTAGGTGACGGCTTCGAGATAACCTGTAGCCAATCTATCTGACAGGTCTTCTAAGTGATGGGCGCAGGTCCAGAATGTGGACGGCATCCAGTAGACTCAGCTATTTTCTTCTTCCAAGTCTTCTGTTTTGTAAGGAAAGAAAGTAGATGATCTCAGTTCAGGCATGGGCCTATCATTCTTCTTCTTCTTCTCCTTCTAGATTTATGTTATTGTTTTTTGACAGAGAGAAAGAGTGACTGAGACAGAGAGAAGGGGAAGGGTCCAAAGCAGTCTCCACCATTGTACATCATTAGTTTTCAACATGGTTTCATTCCACACAGGTGGGCAGGAGCCGCACAGGGCAGGAACTGAGCCAGGGGCCTCCCGCATGGGAAGCTTGCCCTAGCAGAACTGAACTGGAGGCCACACCCCAGTTCAGCATATGGGTCTTTACAAGCTGGGGTCCAGATTCAACCCTTGGACCCCTGGGGCTGCAAAGGGAGCGCTTAACCCACTGAGCCATCCGGCTTCCCTCATTGTTTATTCTTGAATTATCTGGGTTCATTTAAAAAATGGTTTATCAGTGTTTTAGTATATTATACTCATAAATGTCTCATCATAAAAATGTATATATAATTCCTTCTCACAGAAAGATAATGTTATGTTGCTAAGTATTCTCACCTCTGATTATTTAGCCATTCAAGGTTGAAAATGAAAGGATGAAGACTAAAGAAGGAGAATACTGAGCAAGCATTGGCAGTAGCTTTTTTTATTTTAAAGCCAGATAGTTGAAGCGTTAGTACGTTATTTGGCATTTCTATTTTACCCGATTATTTTACACCATTGCAAAGGCAA
>PVKE010046539.1:0-12225 GCA_004027555.1 Craseonycteris thonglongyai | reverse complement strand
GGCTGATGCTTGGCCTTAGCACCCAGGTACGACCACTCAGAAGGCTCAAGCTCCACCACCACACCATATATGGACACCAGCCCTTTACTGCCTTACCTGTTTCCCCCCACCCCAGAATCCCATATAACCCACTCCCTCCCTCCCCAACGCGTGCATTCTTCGGCCCAGACCTTTTCCCTTGGACCGAAGGATGTCGCCCAGGAGCCCCCCATCCCCAATAAAGGCTCGCATTTGATTAGCCACTCTATCTCTCGAGTCGATTTCCTTAATTTGATTCCTTACAGCCAGAAAGCAGTGGGCTAATATATTCCAAATACTAAAAAAAAAAGAAAGCTGTCAACCAAGAATCCTATATTCAGTATAACTGTCCTTCAAAAGTGAGAAAAAAAATTGGAGGACGAAGAATAAATGGCAACATGAGAGTTGCTCCTGGAAAACTCCCCTAGAAATTATAACAAATAAAACAACTATAATTCAACAAAGGATTCCCTATACAATGCACAAAGACAGCTAAAAGACCCCCTCATAGCACTGAAACACCTTCAGGTGGAAAAAAGGAGCAAACTGAGGAGCAGGGAAGTGGGATACAAAAACCATGGGCTACAAATCCCTGCTTGCAACTCTGCAGCCACAGGGGGAGAGGCAGGGAGGGAGAAGAAAATGATGGCAGGTAAGGATGCTGGATGTCACCTGGTCCATGGGACAGAGAAAAGCAGGCCCAGAGGCTGGGGCTGTGAGACACCACAACCAGACCTCACTTTGGCCCCCAGGAGGTGAAGTCTGAGTGCAGTGAAATGCAGCAGCCCAAATTCACCCCAGTTCTGAGAGAAGGGGGAGGAATGTGGGCAGTGGAAAACCACAGCCTGACCTCTGTCCATCTGGAAAAGAGGAGAAAAACAGGCTGTGAGTGCGCTTCTCTGGCCATGAGCAGTCCTGTCTGAAGGATCAGTATATAAAAGAACAGGTCCCCAAATTCAGGGCAGAGACCTTGGGGCAAACTGAATACACAAAAGCATAACCCTGCCCTGCACACACAGCCCACAGTGCCAGGCAGAAGATAAGGGGACTAGTGGCCATCCCACACCCACCCTTCCAGATCTCCATCCCCTCAGCTCTGCCAGGTCTTAGCAATCAGCCCCAGAATTAACTGTAGCAGTGAGTGTCAGGTACAGGAGAAGAATATATATAAGTAGAGAGGCTGCCAGAATGAGAAAACAAAGAAATACATCTCAAAAGAAAGAGCAGCAGAAAATGCCAGAAAATAAGATGGAGGCAAACAATCTATCAGAGACAGAGCTCAAAGCAGTGGTTATAAGAATGCTTAAGGAACCTGGGGAAATTTTCAAAAGAAAAATAGCAAGCATAAAGAAGGGCCTAGAAGTCATAAGAAAGATCAGGCAGAGATAAAGATGACCATGACTGAAATAAAGAAAAGAATAGGAGTCACCAGACTAGATGAAGCAGAGGCACAAAACCATGATTTGTAAGAAAAGGTAGCATAAAACACCCAATCACAACAACAACAACAAAAAAGAATCTAAAAATAAAGAAAAATGAGGATAGTTTAAGATTCCTCTGGGACGACATCTAGCGTAACAACATTTGCATCATAGGGGTACCAGAAGGGGAAGAGAAACATCAAGGGATTGAGAATTTATTTAAAGAGATAATGACTGAAAAATTTCCTAACCTGGTGAAGGAAATAGACATAGACACCTAGGAAGCACAGAGTCCCAAACAAGACGAACCCAAACAAGTCCACATTGAGATACATCATAACTAAAATGGCAAAAATTAAAAGACAAAGAACGTTAAAGCAGCTAGGGAAAGGCAAGTAGTAACTTATAAGGAAGCTCCCATATGACTGTCAGCGGATTTCTCAACGAACTTCACAGGCCAGAAATGACTGGCAGAAAATATTCAACGTGATGAGAACCAAGGATCTACAACCAAGATGAATGTATCCAGCCAGGCTATCATTCAAAATTTAAAAACAGATAAAGAGCTTTTCTGACAAGAAAAAGCTAAAGGAGTTTTTCACCACCAAAACAGTACTACAAGGAATGTTAAAGGAACTTTTTTAAGATAGGAGTTAAAAAGCAAAAATCATGAATAATAAAATGGCAATAGCTACATATCCATCAACAGTTACTTTCAAGTTAAATGGATTAAAAGCTTCAATCAAAAGACATGGAGGGTACTGTACTGTGTGGAGTGTTACACAGAGGAAGATCAATGGAAGATTTTACTTACAGGTGAAATCCAAAGAAGAAAATAAACAAGCGGAACAAGAACAGATTCACAGATATAAAAAGCATTTGGTTTGTTGCCAGATGAGAGGAGGGTTGAGGGAGTGGGTGAAACAAGGGGAAGACATTGAGAAGTTTAGTTTGGTTGTTACAATGTAATAGTTATGGGGCCATGGGGTGTAGCATGGGAATATAGTCAGTAATGTTACAGTGACTGGGCTATTAGATGGTGACTGGATTTGTTGGGGTGATGGAGGGGGGTTGGAGGGATGAAAGAGGGGAAGAAAGCAAGAGGAACAAATTCAGTCACAGGATGGTCACAGCGATGTAAAGTGCAGAATAGGGCTTAGAGTCAATGACATGGTAATAACTACCGGTATCTATGGTGACAGACGGAAACCAGGCATATCAGAATGAGGACTTTATTAGTTATAAAATTTTCTCACCACTATGCTGTACACCTGAGACCAATATAACATTGTAAGTCAAATGTAATTGAAAAAATTAAAAAAAAATTTTTTTTTTAATAAGGAAGAAATTAAGACGTTCCAAGATTGTTTTTAAAGCTGAGGGAGTTTGTCACTAGCAGACCTGCCTTCAGGAAACACTAACGGAACACTGGATAGTAACATAAAGCCTTGTGAAGAAATAAAGATCTCAGTAAAAGTTAATACATTGGGCAATTATAAAAGCTAGTATTGTAGTAACAATGATTTGTAACTGCATTTGTTTTCCACATAATTTAAGAGACTAAATTTTATAACTCACTATGTTAAAAATTAGTACTATTATAACTTTGACTTGTAACTCTACCTGTTGTTTTCTACATGATATAAGAGACTAATGCATTCAAAAGAATTATTTATGTTTTTGAGCACAGAATGTATAAAGATGTAAATTTGTGACATCAATAAAGGGGTGAGGAAGGAACTTATAAAGGAGCAGAGTTTTTGTAATTGAAGTTAAGCTGCTATAAGTTCAAGTTAGAGCATTAAAACGTTAAAATGTTATAATAAATGTAATCCCTAAAATAACTACAAAGAAAATAACTACAGAATATTTTAAAGGAAATGAGAAGGAATTTAAATGTTTCACTAACCCCCCCCACTCCCCGCCGCAAATCACACCCCAATAAATTGAACCAGTTAAAAAAATAAAAATAGGGAAGCCAGGATGGCTCAGCGGGTTAAGCGCTCGCTTTGAAGCCCTGGGGACCGAGGATCGAATCCCAGCCCTGGCCTGTATGGACCCATATGCTGAACTGGGGTGTGCTTCCCGAATGTGGTGAGGCCTCCAGTTCAGTTCAAAAACAAACAAACAAACAAACAAACAAAAACTACCAAAAAATCAACTAAAGACAAAGAAAACAGTAAAGCAATAAACGAGGGACAAAAAGGTTATAAGGCATTTAAAAAACAAATAACAAAATGACAAGTAAGCCCCTCATTATTAGTAATTACTTTAAATGTAAATTAAACTCCAATCAAAAAGACAGATTGGTAGAACAATTAAAAACACATAATACAACTATATGCTTTCCACAAGAGAGCCATTTTAGGTCCAAAGACACAAACAGATTGAAAGTGAAAGGATGGAAAAACATACAATACAAATAGAAACCAAAGGGAACAGAGGTGACTATCCTAATATCAGACAAATCAAAAAAGGTTACAAGAGATAAAGAAGAATTATAAATTAATGAAAGTTTCAAAGCAAGAACATGTAATTACTCTTGCAAACATTTATGAACCAATGATAGACCATTCAAATATATGAATCAAAAGCTGACCAAATTAAAGGGAGAACTACGCAGCTCTACAATAGCAGAGACTTCAGTACCTGACTCTCACATCCACATAGAAGATAAGTAAGGAAATAGAGAACTTAACATAATAAACCAACAAATTTGGTTAATAAATACAAAAACACAGCACAATAAATCAACTAATAGATCTAATAAATATAGACAGAACACTCGACCCAATTACAACAGCATACATATTTTTTTCAAATGCACATGGGACATTTTGCAGGAGAGACTGTATGTTAGGCCACAAATTAAGTCTATGTAGATTTTTAAAAATAGATTACCATACAAAGTATTTTGTCTGACCACAGTGGGATAAAGTTGAAAATCAATAACAAAGAAAACAAAAATGCATAAAATTGTGGAAACTAAATAACACACTTTTAAACAACCAGTGGATCAAATAAGAAAATCATAAGGGAAATTGAAAATACTTAGACACAAATGAAACAAAACACGGCATACCAAAACTTATGGAATGCAGCAAAAGTGATGGTAAGGTGAAAATTTTATAGCTCTAAATTAGTATGTTAAAAAACAAAGCTTGGGAAAGCGAGATGGCTCAGTGGGTTAGGTGCTCACTTTGCAGCCCCAGGGACCGAGGATCGAAACCCGGCCCCGGCCCGTGCGTACCCACATGCTGAACTGGGGAGTGCCCCCAGTTCAGTTCTCACCAGGGCAAGACCCCGGCCCAGTTCCTGCCCTGTGCAGCCACAAGCCCACCTGTGGAATGAAACTATGTGGAAAAACCAATGATGTGCAACTATGGAGACTGTTATGGGCCCTCCCCCTTCTCTCTGTCTCTGACTCTGTATCTCTCTCTCTCTCTCTCTCTCTCTCTGTCTCTCTCTCTCTGTCAAAAACAATAAATAAATCTTTAAAAAACAAAAACAAAAAAACCAAAAAACAACAACAAAGCTTGGAGAAGCCGGGATGGCTCAGCAGGTTAAGTGCTCGCTTTGCAGCCCTGGGGACCGAGGATTGAGTCCTGGCCCCGGCCCATGTAGACCCATATGCTGAGCAGGGGTGTGCTTCCCATGTGGGAGGCCCCCAGTTCTGTTCCCGCCCTTCGCGGCCCCACATTCACCTGTGTGGAATGAAACCATGTCACAACTAATGATGTACAGCTATGAAGACTGCTCTAGGCCCTCCCCCCTTCTCTCTCTCTCTCTCAACTTCTTTCAAACAATAAAAAATAAATCTTAAAAAAAATAAAATCTCCAGGCAAGGACAACAGAAGCAAAAATAAATGGGAACACATCAAACTAAAATGTTTTTATGCAACAAAGGAAACCATCAACAAAAAGAAAAGGCAACCTACTGAATGAGAGAAGATATTTGCAAATAATATAAAATATCCAAAATATATAAAGAACTCATATAACAGAACCTCAAAAAACAAACAAACAAAAACAAAAACAGTCCAATTATGAAAAGGGCACAGGACCTGAACAGACATTTCTCCAAAGAAGATACACAGATGCTAACAGATGCATGGAAAGATGCTCAACATCACTAATCATCAGGGAAATGCAAATCAAAACCACAATCAGATACTACTTCACACCTGTCAGGTGACTATTATCAAGAGACAACAAGGAGAGAGAACCAGATGGGGCGCACAAGCGTAGCTCCTTGAAATCTCCCCCAGAATTTACAACAAATTCAACAACTATGCAAGAGCTGTCCAGAAAAAATCCAACTGTAAATGCCCTAGGTTTCCTATTTCATGGCTGGATACTTTTCGGACAGCCCTCATACGTCAACAAAGGACTCCCTAAGTAACACACAATCACAGTTAAGAGATCCACTCATCCCATTGGAACATCTGAAGGTGGAAAGTGGGGCACACTGGGGAGATGGGAATGGATGCGGCCCAGAGTTCATTGCAGTCCCAGGACAGAGGAGTGAGGTGGCGGCAGGCACACCTCTGGTTCCAAGCATTTCAGCCTGAGAGAATCGGCATATAATTCAACTGAACCCAGCACTCAGGGCAGAGAACTTGGGCAAAGATCAAATACAGAAGAGCATAAGTGCCTCCTGCCCTCACTGCTTTCCGTGTCAGGCAACAGACAAAGACACAGAACTTGGACGCCTCCCTCCACCCTCTCAGAGTTTGCTTCTCCCACTATCCCCCCTTTATGAGCAGTGAGCCTCAGAAGAAATGGCAGGTGTGAGTGTCAGATTGAAGAGCAGAATGTCTACAGCCCTGAGAGCTGGGGCAATAGTTGATGAGGGGCAAGCACACAGTTGGAATAATTCTGGTAACAGTAAGGAGCAGTAGGGGTGAGACAGGGGCGAACTGGCAGTGGCCAGTTTCTGGTCTTTATCTAGAGTCACAAGCACCTGCTGCCTCTACCACAGCCTGCCTCACCCTGTCCCAGCTGAAACCAGCAGGGACAGCTGAGACACACAGGTGCTGCTGCTTTGGGCTGCAGGGGCCACCTTGGAGTTTCAGGCTCAGATCCCCATCACCCACCACACCCTCTGATGGGGCTGGTGCACTGAGACTCAGCTGACCTGGTCACAGAGGAGAAGCCCACTTCACAGGAAAGTGCCCATCACAAGTAGAAATAATGCAAGAGAACATAAAACGCTCCAGCAATACCTACTGGAAAGCAAAAGAAAGACCTCTTCATAAATATACTTGCTGCAGAATCCACTCCTGTACGTGCACAGGAAGAGACACACATTCATTGCTATGAATAACCAAGGGAACACAGCTGCTCAGAAAGAAAATAAAAAAATCTCCAGAAAATGAATGTAAAAACATGGAAAAGTGTGACTTAAATGACGGAATTCAAGATGGCAGTTCTGAAAAAACTCAATGAGATGCAAGAAAACTCAGATAGGCAGTTTAATGAACTCAGAAAGGAAATTGGTGAACAAAAGAAACATTTTAACAAAGAGATTGAAATTTTAAAGAAGAACCAAATAGAAATCCTGGAGATAAAGAACTCAATAAAAGAGATGAAAAATAAAATATCTAGCTTAAGAAACAGAGCTGACCAGATGGAGGAAAGAATTAGTGATATCAAAAATAGAAATAGGGAAATAATACATCTAAGAGAGAGACTTGGATGTTAAAAGAAATGAAAATCCTTTACAAGTATTATTTGACTCCATCAGAAAGAACAACATAAGAATAATGGGTATACAAACAGGAGAAGAAAGCAAGAAGGGCACAGAGTTTATTCAGACAAATGCTTGATGAGAACTTCCCAAACCTATGGGGGGAAAAAAACTAGATCTTCAGGGGAAGCCCGGATGGTTCAGTGGGTTAAGCACTCACTTTGCAGCTCCAGGGCCCAAGGATCGAATCCTTGCCCGGCCTGTGCAGACCCATATGCTGAACTGAGGAGTGCCCCCCAGTTCGGTTCTCACCAGGGTGAGACCCTGGCCCAGTTCCTGCCCTGTGCAGCCCCGCTCCCACCTGTGAAAGGAAACTATGTGGAAAAACTAGTGATGTGCAACTATGGAGACTGTTCTGGGCCCTCCCCCTTCTCTCTGCCTGTGTCTCTGTCACTGTCTCTCTGTCAAAAACAATAACAATAAAAATCTTAAAACAAAACAAAACTAGATCTTCAAATTCAAGAAGCAAACAGAACAGCTAACTACCTCAATCCTAATAGGCCTTCTCCAAGGCACAATATATGCAAGCTATCAAACTACAATGAAATAATTTTCAAAGCAGCCAGGGAAAAGAAAACCAACTTGTAAGGGAAAGCCCATTAGGAAATCATTAGACTTCTCAGCAGAAACTCTATAAGCCAGGAGGAAATGGAATCAAATATTCAAACTAGTGAAAGAAAGAAATTACCAGCCATGAATAATTTATCCAGCAAAGTTATTCTTTCGCTATGAAAGAGGAATAAAGACCTTTTCAGATATACAGAAGCTGAGGGAATTCTCCAGCACAAGACCTGCATTGCAAGAAATACTGAAGGAGGCTATTCAGCCTGAAACAAAAAGTCAAAATGGGTATTCTGGGACAGCTCCACATGTTGAGCACTTGCCTTGCAACCACAAGGTATGGGGATTGAATCCCAGTCCCAAACTGCACAAACCCATATGCTGAACTGTGGCGCAACTGGGAACCGCCAGGATGGTGGTGAAGGCTCTCACCATGGGAGGCCCCCAGTTCAGCTCCTGCCCCACATCCACAAACAAAATACTAGCAAACTGAATACAACAATACGAGGGCCTTCCAGAAAGATACAGCCATGTAATATGAAAAATGGAAGCATTTATGGCTGAAGTTTTTCCAGACACCCCACATATATTAAAAGACTGTACCTCATGATCAAGTGGGGTTCATTTCAAGGGCACAAGAATGGTTCAACATACAAAAGTCAATCAATGTGTTGCACCACAAAAACAAAATATAAAAACCATGATTATTATGTCAATCAATGCAGAAAAAGAATTTGATAAGATACAAAATTCATTTATGATTAAAACACTCAATAAGATGGATATAGAAGAGAAGTACCTCATTATAATAAAGGCCATATACGATAAACCTCAGTTGATATTATACTGAATGGTGAAAAACTGAAATCTTTTCCTTTAAAATTAAGAACTAGACAGAGATTCTTCCTGTCACCACTGTTACTTGACATAATACTGGAAGTCACAGCGAGAGCAATCAGGCAAGAGAAGACAATAAAAGGCATCCAATTTGGGAATCAAGAAATTAAATTGTAGGGTAGCTGGGATGGCTCAGCCGGTTAAGTGCTCACTTTGCAGCCCCAGAGACATAGGATTGAATCCTGGCCCTGGCCCATGTGGACCCATATGCTGAACTGGGGAGTGCTTCCCATGTGGGAGGCCCCCAGCCCAGTTCCCACCTTGCATGGCCCCCACCCACCTGTGTAGAATGAAAGCATATCAAAAACTGATGTTGTACAACTATGGAGACTGCTCTGGGCCCTCCCCCTTCTCTCTGTGTCTGTCTGTCTCTGTCTCTCTGTCAAAAACAATAAAATTAATCTTTAAAAAAAAAAAGAGGGAAAGCCGGGATGGCTCAGTGGGTTAAGCGCTCGCTTTGCAGCCCCAGGGACCGAGGATCAAATCCCGGCCCCGGCCCATGCAGACCCACATGCTGACTGAGATGTGCCCCCAGTTCAGTTCTTGCCAGGACCTATGCAGGAGGCTCCCGGCCCAGTTCCTGCCCTGTGCAGCCCTGTGCCCACCTGTGGAATGAAACTATATGGAAAACTAATGTCAACTATGGAGACTGCTCTGGGCCCTCCCCCTTCTCTCTGTATCTCTCTGTCTCTGTTTCTCTCTGTAAAAAATTAATAAAATAAATCTTTAAAAAAAAAAAGTTAAATTGCTACTTTTTGCAGATAACATGATTCTTTACATAGAGAACCCTAAGTGTACCACAAAAAAGTACTAGAAACAATAAATGTATGCAGTTAATTTGCAGGATACAAAATCAATGTACAAAAATCCATAGAATTCTTATACACTAACAAATGAAACATCAGAAAAAGAAATGAAAAGAAAAATAAATCCTTTTACAATCACAAACAAAAATGAAACAAAATACCTCGGAATAAACTTAAAGGATGTGAAGGACTTATACACTGAAAACTATAAGACACTATTAGAAGAAATTGGAGAAAACACAAAGAAATGAAAAGATAATCCATGTTCATGCATTAGAAGAATTAACATAGTTAAAATGGCCATATTACCCAGAGCAATATACAGATTCAATGCAATTCCCATCAAAATCCCACAGACATTCTTTCAAGAAATAGATTTTTTTTTAAAAGCACCAGATTTGTATGGAATTACAAAAGATCGCAAATAGCCAAAGCTAACCCACAATAAAAAAAAGGACAAAGCTAGAGGCATCATATTCCCTAACTTCAATTTATACTATAAAGTGACAATAATCAAAACAGCATGATATTGGCCAAAAAAACTAACACAGAGACCAATGGAATAGAATTGAAAACCCAGAAATAAATTCATATACATATAGACAGATAATTTTTGACAGTGGAGTCAAAAACATACAGAGTGGAAAAGAAAGCCTTGTCAGTAAATGGTGCTGGGAAATTTGGAAAACCACATGCAAAAGAATGCATCTGGACTGTGATCTCTCACCATATACCAAAATTAACTCAAAATGAATCAAAGACCTAAACATAAGACCCAAAACAATAAACTGCATTGAAGAAAACTTCAGTGCAAAACTTAAGGACCTTGGGTTCAGGGAGGACTTTATGAATTTGACCTCAAAAGCAGGGAAAGTAAAAGCAAAATTAAATGAGTGAAATTACATCAAACTAAAAAGCTTCTGCAAAGCGAAAGAAACAACAAAATAAAGAGACCACCAACCAAATGAGAGAAGACATTTGCAAATAACACCCCCATTAAGGGGCTAATATCCAAAACGTATTGGGTTGGCCAAAAAGTCATTACATTTTATGCTAGTAGATGGGTGTGCATGTCTTAAAAATATCACTAACTTCATTCTAACCCATGAATTCATTATGTTACTTGACAGCTGACAGTCTAAGCTATTTTTAGAAAAAGAAAGTATACCATTTTGTTAATAATTGTTTGCTTGGCTTTGATTTTCAAGTAGAAAATCAAAAGAAACATTTTTGTCATATTTTGCTTTATTTAAAAAAAAAAGCTGTGCAAGTTCATATAAAGTTAAGTGATGTGTATGGTGAAGATATTTTAAAACTAAGGCAGTGTGAGAATTGGTTTTCTGAATTCTGTTCTCAAGATTTTTTTAAAGATTTCTTTTTTTTTTTAATATTTATTTTGTTTTTGACAGACACACACAGAGACACAGAGACACAGAGACACAGAGAGAAGGGGGAGGGCCCAGAGCAGTCTCCATAGTTGTTTGTCATTAGTTTTGGACATGGTTTTTTCCACACAGGTGGGTGGGTGGCCGCACAGGGCAGGAATCGGGCATGGGGCTTCCCATATGGGAGGCACGCCCCCTTGAGCTGGGCACTGAACCGGGGACCTCCCACATGGGAAGTTCACCCCAGCAATAACCAAAATGGGGTCATCCTACATAGAAAGCAAACCCCATTTCAGCATATGGGTCCCTACGGGCTGGGGCTGATATTCGATCCTTGGTCCCCAGGGCTTTGACAAGTGAGTGCTTAACCCTCTGAGCCATCCCAGCTTCCCTGAAATTAACTCTTGAAGCATGAAGAAATTAATGTATTTTTGAAATGTATTATAACAAGCAATGAAAAGTGAATTATTTACAACAACGTCAAATGAAAACGATCATAGAGCACATGATGAATCTACTCAAAGCATTTCAAAAGCAGATATTCATCCAAGAACCATTATGATGTCAATTTGGTGGGATTTCAAAGGTATTGTATATTGTGAGCTACTGTCCAGGAACCAAATGATTAAGTCAGATGTGTACTATCATAACTGGATGAATTAAATGATGCTACCAAACAGAGGTGTCCAGAATGGGTGAATCACCAAGCTGTTGTCTTCTTCCACAATAATGCTAGACCACACACAAGTTTGGCCACCAGACAAAAATTGGTGGAGCTTGAATGGGATTTGTTACAACACCCACCATATTCACCAGATATTGTACCATCAGACTACCATTTGTTTCATTTTCTGCAAAACAACTTGAATGGTAAAACATTTACCACTGATGAAGATATCAAATCATTCTTGGAACAGTTTTTTGCTGAAAAAGATTTTTAAAAATTTGAAAATGGAGTCATGAAGTTGCCTGAAAGATGGCAAAAGATAATTAAACAAAATGGACAATACATTGCTGAACAAAGTTTTTGTTTTCCATAAAGAAATCACCTTTCATTTACTCACACACACACAAATGCAGTGACTTTTGGCCAATCCACTATAAAGAATTCATACAGCTCAACAGCAAAAACAAACAAACAAACAATCCAATTGAAAAATAAACAGAGGACCTGAACAGACACTTCTCCCATGAAGACATACATATGGCCAACAGATATATGAAAAAATGCTCCACATCACTAGCAATTAGGGAGATGCAAATAAAAACCACAATGAGATACCATCTTACACCTGTTAGAATGGCTATCATCAACAAGACAAGGGATAACAAGTGCTGGAGAGGCTGTGGACAAAAAGGAACCCTCATACACTGCTGGTGGGAATGTA